>CATKHJ010152416.1:0-22371 GCA_949750685.1 Vernicia montana | reverse complement strand
ATAATAATAATAATAATAGCTCTTTACTCAAAAAGGGACCCCATGACTGTGTACCTTTCTTGGAGCATGATAATATAAAAGACAAGGAAATTGAATTTCCTCTTGTGGGTACACATATTCCGTACAATTCTTTGCCAAAATCGATTATTGATAGTGGGTGTAAAATTATTTATATATGGAGGGATCATAAGGATGTGTTCAGTTCTGTATTGTTTTTTCTTGAAAAGTTGCTTCACATACCTTCTTCCTTTGGAAGAGACTTTTGAGCTTTTTTGCAATGGAATTGTACCTTATGGACCTTATTGGGATCATGTTTTAGGGTAAGGCAAAGCTTGAGTTTCCTGAGAAACTACTGTTCTTGAAATATGAAGAAATGAAGAAAGATTCATGCTTTTATGTGAAGAAACTAGCAGAGTTTATGGGTTATCCTTTTACCTTAGAAGAAGAGGGAAAAGGGGTATTGAAAAAGATTGTAGATTTTTGCAGTTTTGAAAATCTAAGCAATTTGGATGTGAATAAAAGTGGAAAGTATGGGACTCTTGAAAATAATGTGTTCTTTAGAAAGGGTAAGATAGGAGATTGGGAAAATTATTTGACGCTTGAAATGGGAGCTCGTCTAGATGAAATAATGGAGCAGAAGCTAATGGATTATGGCTTAACAATGTTGCTTAGCCCAAGTGCTCTAAGTGATTTACCTTGTAACTTGCCTTCCTTGCATCTTGAGAAACAAATATAGCGTTGATAACACTCCATCCATTCTATTTTAATTGTTGTTTTTATTTATTTATTTTTTAAATATTTATCGTTTTAAAAAATCAATGAAGTGTTAATGATATTTTTCTTAATTTTATCCCTATTCATTAAGAGTAAAAATATTAATAAAGCAAGAAAAATATAAAAATATAATAAGTATTTTAGTTATATTATACTCCCTCCGTTTCACAATAACTATCGTTTTAAAAAAAAATTATTTCAAATTATTTGTCGTTTTAAGAGTTCAATGCAGTATTTATTAGTTTTTTTTTTAACTTTATTCTCGTTCTAATTCTAATATTTTATATTTTTTTCTTATTTGGTAAGAGAAAATAAGAGTATATTTATCCATATTAATTAAAATTAAAGCTATTTAATAGTTTTCTTAATATGTGTGCATTATTTTAAAACGACAGTTATTGTAAAACGGATGGAGTATTATTTTTCATTATAATTAAGGTTATTTAATAGGTTTCTTAATTTTTGTGTAATAAATTAAAATGATAATTATTTTAGAATGGAGAGAGTACTTTATTTGATGTATTTATTTTTGTCATCGATTAATTATATTGCATAGTTTATAAAACAATAAAAATTTTAATTACTTCTTGATGAAGCTTAGTTCATCGAGTACCTTAAAAACAAACAGAAAAATCGTCAAAATGGGTATGGAAGGTGTTTACGGCAAACTCACTGGCTAAGTCAACTTCTGAATTTTCGAGAATTCAAGATAGAAAATGCCAGGAGTGGGCTTGTTTCCTTGTGGGCTCTTGCCCTTAAGATGAGAATGGCGCATTATTACAATATAAACATTATGATGCTATATCATTACTTCATTTTCTTGATTTGTTGTTAGAAATTTTGTTTTACTGGTCACTTAATAATTGCGTTATGCATGATATTTTGTGATATATAACATGTGAAAAAAATTATAAATATAACATAAATATAAATAAATTAAAGTTTATGAAAAATATAAATTAATTACAAATTTATTTAATTAATTAGATTAATAAAAATTGTGAATGAGTCAAAAAATTTTCATAAATATTTAAGTAATTTGTATTAATTTTTTCACTCCACCGTTTGTGATAGTATAACTTTTCCATTTACAATACTTTACACTGAAATGCAATTTCACCCTCTTATAAATTTTTGTTTCAATTCTTCTCTTTTATTTAAAAATTTGGATCAATTAAGCCCCCATAAGAGGAGTCCTTTATGATTTTAGGAATTTTTTTTTTTTTTTTTTTTTTTTACCACCAGGCCCTTGTCCTGGTGGTCAATATAATTACTAGGCCCTTGTCATGTGCCATGTTGCACATGTTGAAAGGACACAGTTCGAGTTCCTATATGACAAATTTTGATAATTATCAAGTTTGTCTCCTTTAACAAAGCTAACCTCTCCCTCCCTTGCTAACTATAATACAAAAAAAATATATATATATATATATATTTTGGGCCTTACTTCCTCTTAAAGTCATAAAAGGAAGATAATAATAATAATAAATAAAAAATCTAAACGACCTTCTCCTCCACCGTTTCTTTAAATACAGACACTGTCTCTCTCCCTCTCCCTCTCCCCCCTCTCAGTCGACTGATCTCGCCCTTTATCTAACGGCTTCTTCTTCTTCTTCTTTTTCTTATTATTATTATTATTATTACAATTCTTTGCTTTTCTTATTACTGTTATTATTACTCAGTAGTTGTTATGGGTTGTTATTTCTTTTCACACCGCCACTGACCCTTGTAACCATTGGAGTAAGGTAAGGTAACTGATTGGTTTGCAATTGAATAGGACTGTAATCGAGTCGAGTCAAATTTTAGTATGTTCAGGTTCGATTTATTTTTTTTTTTTTCGAGATCGAGCTTAAAAATCATGTTCAAACTTGATTCATTTAAACTCGAGTTGAGCTCGAACTTAACTCGTTAATAAATTATATTTTAACTAAACTCGAGTTCGATTCGTTTTGAAATTCATTTATAATTAATCAAAACACTCAATTTTCTAAATATTTATTTCTAATAAAATAACTATAACAAAAATATTTAAAATTAATATAAAAGTAAAAACATTCAATTAGTGAAAAAAAATCCAATTATAAAATTAAGTATTACATGTATTATAAAAATATTAATTAATAAAAAAGATATTTTAAAGATTCGAATATTAGTTTATATAATAAGAAAATATTAGATTATATTAATCAGGAATATACATATTTTAGTCAAATTGAATTACCAAAGAATTTATAAAAATCTTTAAATATATTTTTTGGAGTGTCAAAAAATAAAAATAAAAATAAAAATAATAATAATAATAATAAAGTTGTTCATGAGCTTATTGAACTGTTCACGAGCCTATTAATCGAGCATGTTCGTGAGTTTATTATCGAACTGTTCACGAATTTAATCGAGTCGAGCTTTACTTCTCAAACTCGACTCGTTTATTAATCGAGTCTTAAAGTAATGTTAAAGCTTGTTTCATTTATAAAATGAGCTGAATGCGAACGAGTTTTTATCGAGCCGAACATGAGCTGCTCACGAACGACTTGATTCATTTGCAGCCCTACATATGAGTTTCATGATTGGGCAACAATTCCATTTATTTGATTTTAACTTCTTGTTTTGTTATTTTTTTTTAATCACAAAATTAAGCAAAACAATTGGGCAAATATCAATCGAGTATTTGTTTGATTATTTTTTCTTAATTTATTTAATTGTTCAACTATTTCTCATCAAACAATCTTCTTAATTCTCAAACATCATGTTGAAAATTTACACAGTGTTTAATTTATTTGACTATGTAAATAAGATTGGATAATAAAAGAATATCAAACAAAGAGAACACAAAATTTAACTTGGTTCGGCGTAAGTCTACGTTCACAAGCGAAAGAGATAAAAATTCACTAATAACTCAAAAGTGATATAAGACAAAGAGAAAATAATTCTCAATTCCAAAACCCAATACACCCAATATTCTTAACCTCTCTTATACAAAATATCAAATAACAAGTAACAAATTGGAACCAAAACTTATTGTAACAAAAGAGAGGGATCACCCAATAATAAGGGAATTACAATGAGTTATTAAAACAAATATACAAATGTGGAGATACTAAATAGAGGGGATTATATCTTTGGAAAGGAAGAAGAGAGCCTTTATATAGGCTCTCAACATCCTTCCCTTACACAAAAATCAATTTTGTAGACATCTTTCGGTGCCTACAAAATTGACAAAAATATTGAACACAATTCAATTTTGTAGGCACCGAAAATTGACAAATTTTTTTTTTTTAATATTATTTTTAACACATCCACTTCTTTTTCTCTATCTCCGACAGGCATTTTACTTAACTAAGTTAAAAAAATTAAAAAATTTCCATATAGACAAGTTGGAAAAATATTTTTTCAATTATGTTTTTTTTTTTTTTTTTTTTTGTGTCGGATGATGGGAATCAAAAAGAAAAAGCACTAATTTGCAAGCTTATTGTTGACAGTCGTACTGTTGAACATAAGATTAATTAGAATTGAGCACGGTTCGGTTTAAATTGATATTAGATTAAAAATTAGTATCGTATTAAATTAAAATTTTCGGTACGGTTCTCGCCCTAAATTTTAAATTTCTTATAGTACAGTATTAAAACAGTTCGATACTTTTACAGTACAATACTAAAACAATTCGGTATTTTGGTTCGGTTCAATCCGATATTTCCAATTACTGCACTTATTCATAGGTCTAAGGTTTGGATTTTAATGAGTTATATATATATATATATATATATATATATATATATATATATATATATATATATTATGTTAAAATTTGGTTCGGTACCGATACTTTTGGATTGATTCAATACAGTTCAGTTCGGTAAAATTCTCGGTTCGAATATAATATAAGAACCAGTACCATATCAAATTAAAATGTACAATTCGGTACGGTTCTCGCCTTAAATCTCAATTTCTTACTGTATAATACTAAAACAGTTCGATATTTCAATTTGATCCGATATTTTTGAGTACCGTACTCAACTCTAAACCTAACCCATGCCAAGGTCGCTGGTTAGACTAATGACCTTGGCATAAATTGTTTTTTTTTTTTAAATAAATTATTTAAAATAATTAATAAATATAATATTAATTAAAAACATTATAAAATAATTATTAAAAATTAGATTAATTTAAAATATGTAATTAATAAATATAATATTAATTAAAATAATTAAGTAAAATTTGATTTCATAAATAATATCAATGGTCGACAATCTGTCCACCATTGATAATACTGATTTTATTTTTATTTAATAAAATATAAGAAGTAACCATTTATTTAAATAATTATATTTTTAATAATTATTTTATAATAATTATTTTAAAATTTTAATTTAATTTTTAATTAATATTATATTATTAATTATTTCAAATAGTTTATTAAAATATGTAAAATTTTTAATTAAAATAGTTTATTAATATTATTTAAATAATTATATTTTATATTAATACTGACTTTTATTATTATTAATACTGATTTTTAATAATTAAAATAGTTTATTATTAATACTGAATTTTTTTTTATTATTTAATAAAATATCAGAAGTAACCATTTATTTAAATAATTATATTTTTAATAATTATTTTATAATAATAATTATTTTAAAATTTTATTTTAATTTTTAATTAATATTATATTATTTCTAATAGTTTATTAAAATATGTAAAAATTTTAATTAATTAATATTTGTACATAAAAATTATTACTAAAAATAATTTTTTATACACAAAAATTCCATGCATGGTGGACACTTGGCAACCATGCATGTAAATTATTTTTTGCAATTTGTTATTTATTTTTTCAATATTATTCACTTTTTAATATTTTTAGTGTAAAGTTTATTTAATTCAGATATGTATATTTAATTCTAAAATTTAAAGTGTCTTTGCATATTGTAAAAATTATAATAAAATATGAATATAAAATTAATAAAAAATTATAAAAAATTACAAAAAATAATAAACTACTCCCTCCATTTCTTTTTAATTGTCATTTTTTAAAGATTTTTTTTTCAAATTATTTGTTATTTTAAAAAACTAATAAGATTTCAATTTTTTTTTCTAATTTTATTCTTATCCTTATTAGTATCTATTACTCTATAATTAATGCACATATTATTAATTACTCTATAACCAATAAGGATAATTTAATCATTTGATTATTGGAACATAGCGTAATTAATTATTTCTTAATTTTTGTGAAATAATAAAAAAGGACAATTAAAAAGGATTGGAGGAAGTATAAAATAAATACTCTTTCCATTTCAAATTAATAGTCGTTTTAAGAGAATGCATGTATATTAAGAAAACTATTAAATAATTTCAATTTTAATTAAAATAGATAAATATACTATTATTTATTATTAAGAAGTAATAATAATGTGAGAGAGAAAATGAATATGTGATAAGAGTAAAATGAAAAAAAGTGTAACAAATGATTTTTAGAAATCTTAAAATAATTATTATTTTGAAAAAAAAAATTATTTAAAATAACTATTATATTGAAACAGATGGAGTATATTTTTAGAAAATAAGAATTATAAAATAAAAAATTATAAAAAAAAAATTATAATCATAATATGAATATATTTTTTAGATAATTAATAATTTAAAAATAAAATTATAAAAATTTACAAAAAAACATGGTACATAATTAATAATTAAATATAACTAATAATATAAATATAATTATAAAATATAAAAAAAATGCCATGCATGAATGGCGACCATGACAAAAAGTTAGTTATAAAGGAGAAGCACGTGGGTCCCGTTACATGAGTGAGTGGAGACCAAATATTAAAAAAATGCAATTATCTCAAATCATAAATCAAAATTTTATACTTAGGTGTTATTTGATTCGACTTTTCTTTTTTTTTTTTAGAAATATAAAAATTTAAGAAGTTTCATGTTTGAGTTTTCAAAATCATAAATAATTGTTACCAATTTAATTAGAAGTATTTAAAAAAAAAGCTACTTCATATTATGTAATCTAACATATTTTTTATTGAATATTTCTCTTCCATAATATCAAATAAACCATTATGTTACATGTAATTACAAATTAAATTTAATTGTTACTGATTTTAAAATGAAAGAGGGAAATTGAGACAAAATTTATAAGAGGGTCACTTCAGTATAAAGTAAAGGAGTAAAATTGAATTTTTGATCAAAGTCGTTAAACTTTTCCATTGCAACACCGAATATCACAACTTAAAAAATAAAATATTAATTATATAAAACTGAAATATAAAAATATAAAAATAGAGGTATAATATTAATTCTATAATTACTTTCGTCATATAATTTATCAAAATCTTTTTTTTTTTAATTATTCATTGGCATTATTATATCTTTTTATCCAACTCTTTTGAATAACTAATACTCTGATAGGTTAAATATTGAAGTAAATAAAATTACAGGGACTTAATGTCTCCAAATCAATATACATGGCCTAATTGTGGTTTTTTCTTGAAAAATTGCTTGTTTACATCCTTCCTTTAGAAGAGGCGTTTGAGCTTTTTGCTATGGAATTGTACCTTATGACATCTCATTGGGATCATGTTTTAGGGTATTAGAAGGGAGACTTGAGTTTCCTGAAAAGGTATTGTTCTTGAAATACAAAGGAAATGAAGAAAGATTCATGTTTTTATGTAAAGAAATTAGCAGAATTATTGAAATACAAGGTATTATTTCGTTCAGTTCAGTTTAGTTCATTTTTTTTTTTTTTTTTTTTTTATGATTGTTGAAATTCAATTGGTTGTATGTATATATTGTGCATTTAATAATAATTTATTTGGTATTGTTATTTGAGTAGTTAGAAAAGTATTACTATATTAAAAGTATGTAGTAATAAGTAAAATTTATTTTAAAGTTACCAAATTGAGATTTGATTCATTGGCAAATGGCAATAGAGTGAATTCTAATATTGTAAAGTTCCGAATTAATTTAAATATTGGTTATAATTTAATTAATTAAAAAAAAAGAGAATTACTTTTAAGTTGAATTTTATATATTCTAACCACAAAAATTTCAAGTGTGTTAATGTTTTTTTTCCACTAGGGAAAAAAATAACCAAAATCGTAATTATTTTTAAATATCAAGGAGATTATTTATATACTCTAAAAATAATAAAAAATTTCCCTACTACAAAATAATTAACAACACTCCCAATTATTTTTGCCAAGAAAATCTGAAGTAGTATTTATTTTGAAAAATATATTTTCAATTTCAATATTAAATACATTTTTATTGGTGTTTAATTTGACTGTTGAAAGTTAATTAATAGTTTTTTAACTTTCAACGTAAAAAATAATAATAATAATAATAGTTCCCAATTGTTGGGAGTTCCAACAACGGTAAATATAAAAGGCTCAATTTTGAAATTTTTTCTTACCCGTTATTAGCTGATTTAAATATAAACCATATTATTTCTATAAAAAAATTATTACTAATAAAAATATTCTTTCAAATTAATTTTTATATAACTATAATAATAATAAATAATTATTCAATTATTATAAATGATATTTATAAAATTTATCATATATGAAGAAAAAAAATAAATATAAATATATAATATAATAAATAATTATAATTTTTCAATTATTAATTTCATTTTTCTTGCAATTTTTATGACACATTAAAAAAATACTAAAATATATATATGATAATATGTTTTAAATAAACTATAATCTTAATCATTATTTAATATTCTAAAAGCAACTAGCAAAATTTTAACAAATGATTATTTAAGTAATAACTTATCAACTTTATTTTATACTCCCTCCGTTTTACAATAACTGTTCGTTTTAGCAGAATACACACATATTAAGAAAACTATTAAATATTTTTAATTTTAATTAATATGGACAAATATACTCTTATTTTCTCTCACCAAATAAGAAAAAATATATGAAATATTGGAATTGAAATGATGGTAAAATTGGAAAAAAGCTAATAAATGCTGTATTAAACTCTTAAAATGATAATTATATTGAAACAAAATTACTTTTATAAAAAAACAGTTATTGAGAATCGGATAAAGTATAAGAGTAATTAATGTACTAAATCTAAATAAATAGGTTCACATACACAATTGTCAAACCCTCAATCTCAATGGATTGAATACTAATTAAATTTAACTATTTATAGTTTGGTACGTAATCTCCATAATCATATTACATACCTTATTCTCATTTTCTTTATTGGTTGTGTAGTAGTCATGGACTCCTCTTCATCACCTTCTCTGCAAATTCATAATCCTGCAAAAACTGAAGAGGAGAAAATCGATGAAGAGCCTCCAATTAAAACATCACCTTCTCTGCAAATCCTTAATCTTAAAGAGGAGAAAATCAATGAAGAGCCTCCGATTAAAACCCATGTTAATAACAAATACAAAGAAATAATGTCAACTTTCCCAAGAGAAAAGAATTGGGCTAAGTCTAACCAAGATCTTTATCAGTATCAAGATTTTTGGTACCTGGGTGTTGTCTTAGAAGGAGTCCTTTCAGCCCAACAACATTTCAATGCCCGATCCGTCGATATAATCCTAGCCAGTTTCATGAAAACTGGCTCCACTTGGCTTAAAGCTTTAGCTTTTGCCATTGTAACTCGAGCAAGCTTTGATTTTTCAACAAATGATAATAATAATAATAATAGCCCTTTACTCAAAAAGGGACCCCATGACTGTGTACCTTTCTTGGAGCATGATGTTATAAAAGACAGGGAAATTGAAATTCCTCTTGTGAGTACACATATTCCGTACAGTTCTTTGCCAAAATCGATTATTGATTGCGGTTGTAAAATTGTTTATATATGGAGGGATCCTAAGGATGTGTTCATTTCCATGTTGTTTTTTCTTGAAAAGTGGTTTCGTTGCATTCTTCCTTTGGAAGAGGCGTTTGAGCTTTTTTGCAATGGAATTGTACCTTATGGACCTTATTGGGATCATGTTTTAGGGTATTGGAAGGCAAAGCTTGAGTTTCCTGAGAAAGTATTGTTCTTGAAATATGAAGAAATGAAGAAAGATTCATGCTTTTACGTGAAGAAACTAGCAGAATTTATGGGTTATCCTTTTACCTTAGAAGAAGAGGAAAAAGGGGTATTGCAAAAGATTGTAGATTTTTGTAGTTTTGAAAATCTAAGCAATTTGGATGTGAATAAAAGTGGAAAGTATGGGACTCTTGAAAATAATGTGTTCTTTAGAAAGGGTAAGATAGGAGATTGGGAAAATTATTTGACTCTTGAAATGGGAGCTCGTCTAGATGAAATAATGGAGCAGAAGCTAATGGATTATGGCTTAACAATGTTGCTTAGCCCAAGTGCCCTAAGTGATTTACCTTGTAACTTGCCTTCCTCGCATCTTTAGAAATAAAATATAGCATTCATAATTAATACTTTATTTGATATATTTATTTTTATCATCTATTAATTATATGTATTGCATAGTTTATAAAATGAGAAATTATTAGATAGAACATGACTCATATAAAAGTGAGTTTATGAGTAAGCAGAAGGATAATGCTTTTATTCTACCTAATAATTTTTTTTTTTATCATAAACAAACTTCACTTACTGTAATACATTTTTTTTTCTCATTCATATCATATGTAAAAGTAATATGTTTATATTAAAATTTGAAAAATTATAAATTTAAGTTTATGATTACATAGTCATAAACTTAAATTTTAAATTTGTGTTTAATTCATGTGGACTCAAATTTTAAAAATAAGAAGTTTGATATAAATCCAAGTATTTTGGTTTCAATTGATTTAAAATTAGCTTAAAAGATAAATTTTGTATATTTTTGTGATTAAACTTTTTTTTTTCTTTTTTTTGTCAGCAATTCAATTTTGGAGTTAAATTGAAAATATTAATAATTAATAATATTTTCTTATTAATTTGAAGGGTTAAAATAAAATTGATTATAAAACTTATTATATCATATTATAAATTTAATTTTTAAATTTCAAAAAAAATTATTTAAAATTTTTAATTTTGTGAATTTGATAAACTATTAATAATTAAATTAATGAAATTAAATAGTTCAATTAACTTAAATAAAAAATTAACAATTATATTGACAATATGATATACTAATAAATTAAAAATTAATTTATCCTTTTTAATTTTTAACTAATATTTTTTTTTACAATTATGAATTAAAATAGAATTACAAAACTTACAAAATTCAAGATAAATTAATCCATTAAACCTTTAAAATTTTCGTCTTCAATCTAAATTAATCATTTTTTTTTTGCCAAATAAAAACCTAAATTAATCAGATTTTTTTTTTTCACCAGAACTGGTTCACCTGAATATTTTATAGAATATATATATATTTTTTTACTACTTAGCTAATCAATCACTACAAGCACAGAACTGACAGAAGAGGCGAAAAAGCAAAGTTATAAGAAAGAAGCAAAAAAATGGGATCTTCAGCACCACACTCTGCCTCTAATTCCGAGAACTCACCAACTCACTCTACTCCACTCATGTCTCCCAACCCCAACCCCAACCCCAAGGTCTGCCCTTTCTCTTTCCCTCTATCTCTCTCTGCTCTTTACATGTTACTATTTTCAACTGATTCGTCCTTTTTATGGGTGTTTGATGGTTTATGTAAGGTTGAAGATACTGCTACCAAGAACGGTGTCACCGATGTCCTCAACCAAAACCCTGATTTTGCCCATTTCCAGTGAGCTCTCTCTCTCTCTGTCTTCTTTGGTTGTATAGAGCTATTTGGTATTTGTTTATTTTCAAGTGAGTTTGTACTTTTGTTCGACATTGATTTCCATTTGCGCTTCTGCGTTTCCCCCTTTATGTACAGTGGAATTAATTTCTGAGTAATACCCTTTTTGATTGGTTAAAAAAGGGTACAAATTGTTTAACAATTTAAAGCCCTGTGCTTCAAGTTTGTTTGGTGTTTTTCTTCAATTTATACAACGATGTCTTGTATAGAATTTTTGTGAAAATTTGAAAGAAAGAGAGGAAGAAAAAGATTTCAGATTTAACATCCTTAGATGTTTAGTTTGCCGAGAAGCAATTCAAGATCTGTTCTTTTTTATTTATTTTTTTATTTATCATATGATGGTATTCTGAATATCATACAGAAGAATCTTTAGAGTTGTTGACTATTTAAGTCTTGAAAGTTGAATCAGTGGTTATTTTTACCAGTTTCTAGATCTAAAATTCTACATGACAATATATGATAGTCTTACTACAGTTTACTCTCACCATGGTTAGGATTCTGGACAGTGCAGAAAATATGGACAAGTACAGAAAATATGAAGCTGACTATACCCGTCGGTTGATGGCAAAATACTTCTCTAAGAAAAATCTTTATGGAGGTAAACAGTTTCCCATAATTTCTTCATGCTCTCTATAATTGACATTCTAAATGATAGAAGTTCAGTATATATTGTTTGTTATTGCTTGCTCATTCAAGTTGCATTGTCGTGGTTACTTGGTTCATTTGCTGTGGTGATTGTGGTAATTTTCCATTTTGTATTACCAAGTTTATGTTCAAGCGCTATGTAAGGTGCAACGCTTGAGTTTGATTTGGATAGATTGCCCCTTACTAGCTAATTATCAGGTTAATTAGATTGTGACACTTGAATGTACCATCGCTATACATAAATTATCTCAAGTCTTGATGGACAGTGGACCTTATCATTGTGATTATGATTATATCATTGTAAAATTTACTTTTTCCACCCGTTTTTTCAGGAAGCATATATGATGAGAAGATGACCATAGATGACGAGACTATAATGTCAAGCAGGTAGAATCAATTTTTTTTACACAATAAAATAAGCATATGCAATGGTGATCCTTGGTATCACATATGTTGTATGTGAAACGAAATTCTGTTTTTCCTTCTCTGACTAGGTGGCCTTGTACTCAATCATTTGTTGACCCAGTGAAGGGTTTTGAGGAACAAAGCAACCCTGGTTCAACATCAGAAACTTGACTAGCATCTCAAATGGGAAGCACCTACCAAAGAATGGGCGATGACACAGTTGCCTGCTTCCTCTCAACAGCGGTATTGTGTATAGCTAGATATTGATGATGTAGACAAACATATAGAAGAATTGAACCAAAACTTTTTCCTAATTCCCATCTGGGTGCTAGAAATGGCAATTGTCAATGCTTTTGTGCAAGCAAGCTTAGTAATTGAGCCTTTGCAGCTGTTATTTATAAACAAAATATGCTATCCTAACTGGAAAATGGGGGAGGAGGATGGTGATGCATCCTTAAACCACAGCCACTAATCATAAAGGTCTCATGTTTGTAAACCTTGATGGCCAATCATAATCTACAATAGGATCAGAAACAATTGATTACTTATGAAATCTTAGCTTAATGAAATGGGAATTATTTGTGGAAAGAATGGGAGATTATGTTTATCAAAAGTATTTATATTTGTCAATTT
The DNA here is from genome assembly GCA_949750685.1 of Vernicia montana. Classification (NCBI taxonomy): domain Eukaryota; kingdom Viridiplantae; phylum Streptophyta; class Magnoliopsida; order Malpighiales; family Euphorbiaceae; genus Vernicia; species Vernicia montana. Next base: position 9,134 of record CATKHJ010152416.1, on the reverse strand, counting down.
ATTTCATAGCATGGTTGCCTGTCTCTTGTTTGGTGATGAGGTTTTATCTTTAAATGAAGTGGGAAGTGCACAACAGGTGGATTTCTAATTCTCGTAGGACTCCTCATGACATGGATCAGTTGGGTGTGTGGGGTGGGTGGTTGTGAAAGTGTTTTCTTCCTTTATCTTTTTGAAATTTGTAATTTATTATGTTATTATTTCCTTTGAATTTGGATTTAAGTTTTGGTTTAATTCTGGTCTGCTAACTTTCCCAATTATCAAAAACAAAAGTCCTGTCTGTTGTTCATTCTCCGCATATTCATAAGAAGCTTATATTGATAATTTTACTGATTGAAGAATCATATATGCTTAAGGGTATTGTAGATGCAGAATAGTGTTGATGCTAGACTGATGTCAAATGCTTGGCTTTAGGCACTTGCAGAATTATACTCTATACAGTTAGCAATCACAAGCTTGTGTTGATGAGTACAATTGTGTCATTCTAGGGTCTTGTCCTCTGGGTTGCTCCTTGCAACTCCTCCATGATTGTGGAGGAGTTGCAAGGAGTCCTAACAAGACGTCATATGGTGATTGGCGTTTTGCCTAACAAGTCTCTGGGTTTCACAAATGAACTATCCTAGAATTTGGCATTTGTAAGACGGGTACCCTTTGGCATGGAAAGTCATTTAAAGCGCCCTTTTTTGGAGTCCTAGCAACTTATGAAACATGGTGCATTAATATCATATTGAGCATTTATCCGCTCCAAGCTTGGATTTGCAAATAAGGTTAGCATCATTAATTAGAGGGATAAGGTTAGCATTATTTATTAGAGGGATTATTAGTTAGGATTGGCACATTCAAAATAGGGCGTAGGTGAAATTATGTGGGACCTTTATCTATGAGAATAAACAAACTATCTTAATTACAGATAGACAAATGTAAACAAAATCACCCTCTATCAATGTCCAACCATCTTGATTACAAATATGTGTTGGATAGGTTGTGGAGGTTTTTGAATTCAGAGTTCATCATACAAAGACGAACAAAAATTTCATATCCAATATGACAAGGTACCATAAATTCTACTAATTCCTGCTCATTTTAGGTAATAATGGCCGCAGGCTATTATCTGACCTTATTCTGCTTCTACTGATATAATTTAAGTTATTCAACTTCCTGATTTTCCTCCTTTTTGTATGTATTTGATTTCACTTGAGCCTTGTATTGCAACAGAGTCATTTACATGAGAAATTCTATAATTTTCTGTTTGTTTCAGGAAGGTGTTAACTAGCAAGTTTACTAATTATTAACGAACAAAGTGATTTTAACCTCTAAATATAACATTACTTAACACCATAACAAAGTAGAGAAGCTGAGTGGCAAACTCAACCCTGTGATTAGTTTATACACTATATTGAATTCCTTGAAGAGATCTGTCCACATATGATAGTGATGATAAATTGATCAATTTGAAGCTTCCCCTCTTAGACGAGTAGTGTTGCATATGTTTTCTTCCATATTTCTCGTAGGTGTTAACAGGTCAGACAGGACAACTTGAAGTGAAGAAACTCTCTCTTTGAGCTGGGAATTTTCTTGGAGGATCTGGTGGTTGGTCTCTAACAAGTGGATAACCTTCTCAGAAAGCTGATGATTCATGGTTTGTAGATGATTAACCTGACATAGAAGCTCTTCAATTTGCTTCTTCTTGCGCATACGTGATCTTCGAGCAGATTCTCTGTTGGATATCATCCTCTTGATTCTCCTCTCTTGGGAAATTCCTAGTTCACGATGGCTGGTTTCATTTGGCGCAGAGTCTGCACTGAGAGGTGAAGTGTTTGTAGATAATATATGTAGTGGGAAATGAAATGGGGAGTTGGATGAGAATGATCTGTTGAAGAAACTTGAGGTGGGTTCTAGATTCTGTGATAAATTTGTATGAGATTCAATAGGTTGCATGTTGAGGTTGGCTACAGGACAGAGAGTAAGAAGATTTTGAATAGAGCTTGCATGAGGTAGACAATGGAGTTCCTTGATTTCATGTGCTTCCATGGCCATAGAACTGGCTTGATGAGAGAAAGGGAGGAAGTATGAAGAGGGAGAAAATAGGTTTTTAAAGATGATTATTTGGTAACAATGAGAAAGAGTTTCTTGTTATGCAAGTATCTTTCATGTCATTTATGTATTTGAACTACCAATACTTTCATTTTAGATATATAGCCTTTACATTTGGACCTAATCCTCTTAATGTCAAGTATCAATAATCTACAAATTGATGCTTTATATATATAATGTACAAATTATAAAGGATATTTGAACAATTCAAATTTTCTTTACCTTCAGCAATTCAAAAAGGGTACCTAATTAGAAATAAAATATAAAAGTGATCCCAAATTTGCGAGGACTCAGTGTATTGAGAAACTACCTTGTGGATATGTAGCACTACTGTTGATTAGTTTATATGCCACGTAATTGATTAGGTTTTTTTATTTTTTTTATTTTTTATTTTTAATATTGAGGGAGGGGAGAATCGATTTTGAATTTATCACTCAATGAAATATGCACTTATCGCTAGACTATATTTTAGTGTGCATGTAATCGATTAAGTTCATATTAGAATTTCTCTATAGAATATTTGATTTCACATGTCAGCATGATTTTGTATATAAATTTTGGTGTGTTGTTGAGTTTGATATAGTTTCCTCATAAAAAAAAAAAAAAAAAAAAAAGAGTTATATCTATGAAATCTAATTTACATGTAAAAGATAATAAATTGTATTGATTAATTATGATTTACATGTAAGATTGGATTTTTTTTTTATATTAATTATTAATTTTATTTTGTGGATTGGTGTTATGACAAATGTTACAAGTAATTGAATCTATCATATATATTACTTTATTTAACGAAATGAAGGGTTTCAAAAAATGGTTTTTGAATTATTTTGGTGAAAATTGAAGAAAATGACTTAACAGGTATAGTTTGAGTCAAATGCTTTTTGAATCATAAAAGCATTTTCTTTTGTTTTAGAAGAATTCTGTTGAGACGAAGGTTCAAACAATTCCTTATTTCATCACTTATTACCTATACCTACTATGTGGATCTAACAATTTGCAGACACTTATAATTATATGCAGTTCACTTAGTATTGAATTTTTTACTTAATTTATAATTATATGCAGTTTACCAACCCAACTAATCTCTATTAATGTTTTTAATAAGATTTAGCATAGGATAAAACAGATTTCCAAATTTAGGTTTCAGGAAATATGATTTGTGTTAAATGATCAAACTCTCATTAATTTGATCTCCTTATTCATTAGGACTCACATTGACATAATAATAACAATAATCTATAATACATATAAATGTACAAAGACCAAAAACATGTTATAGATAAAAACATTCTTACTAATTTTTCATATTCTTTAAATTAGACATTTATTATTATTATCATTAATAAGAAAATCGTATTACAGTGAGATTTAAATTAATTTATTTTATAATTTCCTATAAAAATAGAAAAAGGAATATATATATATACTATAACTATATAAAATTTGATGCTAGATGCATGAAAATCTATATTAATGGGATGCCTTCAAAAAGATAAAATTTTAGAATAATTAGACATTTCTAATCATACTTTTTGACAAAATATCCGTAAAACAAGGTTAAAACAACCTTTTAGATCTCTAGTTCCTAAATTTAAATAATGGACTAAAAATCATGATTATGACTAGGATTTTACCATGTGACTTGTGATAGTGTATAATCTTTTTTTTTTTTTTTTTTAAAACAAATAATTTCCACAGGCATTATTTCTAAAACAACACTTCTATTGTTTTTCTTGTAATTTAATTTTTAATTCCTTTACAATAATCAAAGGTTATTGTGATGAAGAAAAGAAATTCTAGGATTATATCCACTTGGCAATACTATACATATAGTGAAAAATTAAATATCTAAAAAACAATTGAAGTATACACTTCAATCATCTTTGGTGCAAAAAAAAAAAAAAAAATACACTTCAATCATCTACTACCCATACATATATAAAAAACACCAAGTGTCACATACTTGGTGTGACAAAAATATCATCACTAACTATACTTAATTACAATTTTGCCATTAACCCTATTATTATATTATTTTCTCTCTCTTTTTTTTTTTTTTTTAATAAACTCTTAACATCTATATGTATCTTTCTACTTAATTATTAATTACAACTTTACTATTAACAATATTATCATGTCACATTCTTTTTTTACTTAATTACAATTTTTCTATTAACTATTAACTATATTATTATGTTATATTCTTTTTTTTTTCTCCCATATATTATCTTTCTACTTATTTCTTAATTACAACTTCATCAATTAACAATATAAGCATCCCACATTTTTTTCATTTAGTTTTTTTTTATCATATTTATATATTTACTAGCTATATACTAAAAAGTATCAAATTAAGAGTGTGCAAAGGTCGGTTCGATTTAAAATCAAACCGAAATAATCGAAATTTTAAAAAATCAAACTGAACTGAACCAGTCGATTCGGTTTGATTTTTTAATTTCGATTCGATTTTGCTCACCTCTATATCAAATAATAATAAAGAAAAAAATAGTTTATGTGGAATATATAATCACATACACTACTAATTATTATTAATATTATAAGTAATCCTATAATATAATTATAGTTTTCTAATAAAATCTTTTTAACTTGGTTCAAAAATATTATTTTAAAAACATCATAAATTATTTCACACTATTTAGAATGCTTTAATTAATATTTTTTTATAGAATGTTTTAATTAATATTAAAAGTATAAAATAAATGATGTTATATGAATAACAAATGTTACATATGAAAGAAAACTTATCGAGCAATCCGTGAGCATGGAGGAAGCGATGTAGAAGTTAAAGCCACAGTTGCAAAAATTTTCAAAGGATCAACCAAATTTTGGTCTAAAATCACCATGCAAGGACCCAAAGGGGTAGAGGAAGAAGTAAAACAAATTCATCTACCTTTTGTAGCACATAAATTCTCACTCCCATTTGTTCTCCTAACTCTCCAAATGTGACATCTCTAGTTGGTCCATAAAAAATTGTAGCTCGAACTCAGTGCAAGAAACCGTGTGAACTCCTCTCCTCGTTGAGCTTTAGAGTTCAAGCTAATCTTGTAAAGCTCCAAACTAGGTTTTTGACCAATGCTATGATTTTAGTCTTCATTGTCTTCACAAAGCAACACCACTACTAATGTATGTGAAAGGTAGAAAGTAAATGAAGATGGTGATGAACCAAATTCAAAGTCTCACATGCAAAGGCATAAGTATAAGGATAAGTCTTCCTTCATCCACTCTCTAACTATCTCTAGCACAAGCAAAAACTATTAGGTGCTGTAGAGAAGTAGCTTCATTTTCTCTCTTTTAAACACTTAGAACTATCTCTCTCCAACTCACACAAGCAAGTACAAGAACAAAGTAAGATGGGAAGAATGAGAATGAAGCTTAGCCCTTTCATTCTCTACACTCTCCACTTATATATGTATATGGGAAAAGTGAGTGGAGGAATTAGGTGAGCTCTTAATTCTACACTAAGCTTACTTAGTGGTAGAGATTAAGGCTAAGAAAATAAGTGCACATGACTAAGTATAAACATGCCATGTGTTTATGCTTTGGTGAACACTAAGTCAAGCCATTTAAACATCATTTAGGGTTCCTAATCCCTGAATCCAATTTGGGGATTAGAGTTTCCTAAACCCTAACCACACATTTATACCTTTGAATACCAAATCTCAATAAAGCCTTTCGATTTAGTCCTTCCAATTTATAACCAATATAAATTAGGACGAAATTGACCATACTGGACCGAGCATCAGGTCATGTTAGGGACCTACTCAATCTAATTGTTTCAATTCATTAATTAATTAATAATTGAAACAATATAAGTCAGACATGCAATACCCTTTTATGTGTGACTTTCTAGATCCATGTCTAACTAGCAATGGAAAATGACATTTCTAAAAATGTCACGATAAATGCTTTCTCGACCAATCGAAAATCCCTATTTCTCCTATCGATACCCATAAGTCACGAGTGACCCCTAGCATAAAATTTCGTGACTACTCAATTAGATATGAATGTTGAACTGTTGTTCACATTCCATGAATCTTTTGTATCATGACTACATGCACTAAAATCTCTTTGTTACAAAATCTCGGTCTTGGGTAGGGGTCATGGCAGGATGTCAAACTATAATACCAAAACACTATGAATATGTTGTTTTGTTCTATTATAGGTAAGACTAGATTATCACTAGAAAACCCTTTCTAGTCAATCTAAAACACCTTGGCTAAAGATTTATAATCGAGAAGAACCTCACAACATAGGACTTTAACCTCGTTTACTCGGAGAAACAAATCTCATGTCTGGCTGACCATGGGCTCACTATATAACCAACTAGAGCCACCACATGTCCATATGCCAGTGTGTGAATAGCCCCTACATGAAAGCACTAGCAAACCTTAATCACTTATATATGAGACAGCCGTGTCCCCTCAGGTCTTAGGATTATATGCACAATCGTGATCTGGACGATGGTTGATTGACAGACAATAAAATCCTATGTCAACCTCGTCCAACACCATTTGTTTGACCATTTAATCAATAAGGATTAAACATCCACGTGTTTGTCCTATTATCCCAAACAAACGGTTTGTGACTCGTTGCTTGGACTTTATTAGTTACCAACTAATTAGGAAGATAAACAGAGATGATGGTCTTTCTGGACTAGTGTGACCCAAGAGAAGAGTTCGGCCCATACAACAAGCCATAAGACCGTGAACATGTTTTAAGATCTTGTACTAGATGAAGCTATCACACCATTCTCCATACTTAAAAAAAAGCTTATCTAACAAGAAACTTAAGAACTAGTATTCTAAATAAATGAAAGTGGAACATACACATCATCATAAATAAGAATACTATTATTGACATTAATGGGGAATGTTACAAATATTTACATGAGTAGAATTGCTCTAAGGCATACTATACTAACAATATATATATATATATATAACCATAATATTATTATGAAAAATGTTGAAACTAAAATTAAAGTTAAATTTTTATTTTACTTTAATAACATGGATATTATTTTAGTAGCAAGATCATCTATTTTTTTAGTGTGCATTCATATTTTAAAATTATCAATTTTAATTTTTCACATGTATAATATTATATTATATTAATTACTAAAATTATTCCTAAAAAAAATTAAAATTGCATATGATAAATTAATCAAAATATATGAATCTTTGTCTAAGAAAATTATGAGTCTTTTTCTTAATTAATCTTATCTTATAATTTATCATAATTTACAATTTATGATAATATATTCAGTAAAAAGTGATAAAAGAGTATCTTACTTAATATTTTCTTATTTAAATATAAATAATAAAAATTATTACATAATTTATAATGATATCTATTACTCAAAAAGTTCTCACACTTAATCTTTTCTTACTTAATATAAATAATAAAAATCATTATATCATTTGTAATCATATTTCTTACAATATTTTAGTAATTATAATTTTATATTTTCTCATGAATTTTATTTTTCATAATTAAAAAAATAAATTTTATCATTTAATAATAGATCACTATATAAATAAAGATAATAAACTACTAATTCAATAAATTTGATATGTATAAATTTTTTTTAAAAAAAATTTATAGACACATTTATAATAATATTTTAATTATTAAAAATATAAAATATTTTAAGGTTGGAAGTTTTATTTAAAAGGAAATGACATATTTATCCTTCATAAGTTATAACCCAAAACTTTTATTTTATTTTATTATATTTTTGGTTCAATCTTGAAGTAAAACTCAAAACTAACTCGAAGGATTAATTTTGAAAAATAAATTTTCGGAGTGCTTTCTATTTCAAAAACATATTGAATAAATAGCCATAATCTCCTAAAAATTACTTTAATATTGTTGCATTTTGATGCACCTTTCTTTTAAAATGCAAAATTAAGGATAATTCAAGACACTTTCAAATTATATTTTCAGAAAAAAATTTCAAAGTATAATATCTTGTAAGGGGAGAGATTAAAAATTTAAATCTTAACAAACTTTACTTTTTAAAATTTTGAATGTGCCAAAGAAAACAAAAAGATAGCCCAAGACGTGTTCTAAACCAAAATTATATTATTCTGGATTGTTGTTTAGTTTTTTATGGGCATTCTGAAAATAAGAATCTATTCTTAAATGGCTGTAAAAATATGCTGATTTTCATGGAGTCCACCGTCCAACTTTAATTAAGAGCAGCATTAAAGAAGGGAAAATTATTAGATAGACCACCAACTCAATTAATTTATATTTACAACTATAAATTCTAACATTAGCCCTTTAATCTCATGTGAAGGGACCATACTTTCTTTTTTAAATACACTTTTGTTAAGAGAATGTATTTTCATTTATCAAGTCCAAATAGAAAAGGACCATACCCAAAAACATAAGGGTGATGTAAAACTAAAACAAAGTGGTAAAAGCCCAAACCCAAATCAAATTTTTAGATAAACACCAAAGAAGCGGCAATCACTTGTAGAATGGTTGTTACCAGGGCAAAAAAACACTATAAAATCATCTCCAAATTGTACATAAAATCATGTTTAATGCACCACAAAATTACCAAAAGACTCAACAAGCTCCAAATACTTCAAAGAAACAAAGACTATTGAAGACCTAAAGCTCCTAATAATCCATCAATGGATCATCAAGCAATTTACCTGTTTGTTGTGTAAATATTTGACATTTTATTCAAGTAAATTGAAAAATAAAAAGAGTAAGGTGTACAAATATAAAGTACTTACAAGTCTAAACACTCTATAATTTCGTAATTAATTATCATTTCTTTCAATATACTCCAAACTCAAAAAAAGGTATTAACTTTTTCAAATAATTTCTGTTACAACAAAAAAAAAAAAAAAAAAATGGTTTTCCAGAGAAATAATTGTCCACAACCAAGCGATTTTCTATAAAAATAAAGTAAGTTTTATGCTCTGCCTAAAACTCTGAACTCAACCAAAAATTCAAGAAGCAAGTGCAGGCTTTGATTAAGAGCCAGTTTGTCATTATTTTTT
>CATKHJ010152400.1:0-14055 GCA_949750685.1 Vernicia montana | reverse complement strand
TATCTAGCCGGCATAACATATTGTCATTGTGTATTCACTGAGATTTTATATCTCACCCCATAGTTGTTTATTTTTTTCAGGTGCTATAGAGGTTGAGACGAGGTAAAACTCAAGCTTCATCTTCTCGCTTGGGGGTTACTCTGTCCATATTTTATTTTTGTCATTTTGATTATGTCACAATGAATATGTATCTCTAAGAGTTAAAGTCTAGAGTTCCATGGTTATTGTGATATTGTATATAATGGTTGAATTATGTAAATTCAATTTGGGATTGTAATATATGGCATATTACTTTATCGTATTAATGGAATTCCTTTGATGAATGGATGTAGATTGTTATAGTAATGTGTTTGGGGTTCTGATCTGAGAATCGTATATGCATGCTTGGTTATAGATTAGTATCGGGTTCTACGGATTTTCGGTGGCTTTACGCCTACCCATGCCCTAGGACCGTCGCGACTCGGTAGCCGGGTCGGGTCGTGACAGACAAGCTCAAAGAGAAGAGGATAGCCTCCTAATGGATGACTAAAAGACTTCTATTTTGGATTAAGCCTTCATGGTTGTTGGGTGATCCAGGAAGTCTATAAGTAGTGTATTTGGAATTCTCTCCTAGAAAGTCCTTTTCTCAGATCCTTTTAAATCCCTTATAATCCCTTGTTAAGTTGAGGATGATTGTTATAAAGAAGCTGGCAAGTTGTTTGGCTTGCAAGTAATGATCAAGCAAGGTCGCATCATACTATGGCTGGACAGGGTAATGATGTACTTGTTTTAGAGGTTGTGGAGTCTTACGCTGAGGTGACAGAATCCCATTTTTCAAAGGTGGCAGAGATTACGTGTCAGGTAAGCTTTTAAGAGTTGTCAATGGAGACTTCCTTTGTAAGCTAAGTTGAATCATTAATTAGCATGGCAATATTGATAGAGCAAGGTGTCTATGCTTGAATAAGAGAGAAGACGAGACTCAATGTAACCTGTCTTATGAGATCTTAGAATGGGATATTTGCATTGTCTTGGGTCTAAGACGCCTGAATGCCCTAAGACCTGCTTCCTTAAACAATTGGACCTAGATGGCATAATCCATTTATGAGGAGCTATTTTTGTTCCTCATCACTCGCCAACTTTAAATCTCTTTTCTCAAAGCTAAAAAAATAAAAGAGATTATAAAAATTTATTTCTGTCATTATTGTTTGAGAAATAAGACCACTAGACTTATTATTTACGGGGACATGTTCAATTCAAGTCTCTAACGTCCCAATTTTGTCAATATATTTTAGATGAAATTACCCCATGTACTCTTTTTTAATTTTTAATTATAATTTTATTCCCACTTTTATTTTTATTTTTTTTTATGTTTTTACCCTCTCTCATTTATTTTTATACTCTTTTTTTATTTTTTGTTAAAAAAAAATACACTCTTTGCATTTTGTGGCGCTTTTTTTTTTTTTTTTTGATGATGGCGATTGATTTTGGTTGGATTTCATGCTTTCTTTTCATTAATTATTATTATTACTATTAATTAAATCATCTAACCTTTGTATTGTTTTAATCTCATAAAAAATGAGTTTATCTCATTTTTTATATGTATATATTATTTTTATTACTGCAAAAATTTAGTTAGAAGCAAAAAATTCAAATTCTTTGTAAAGTAATTGATAAAACATACCATTTCAATAATAATCATCTAAAATGATTGAACAATTATTTGAAATTTGTCATGTTTATTTTTAATGTTTTTGCTCTTGAAACTCAAATTTAAATCTAGCATCATTTCAAATAATTGTCATCCAAATAAACTAATTTTATTATCTATTGCAAGATGAAATCAGAATGACTAAATTTTATTTTATTCCAATACGACTTTGTTAGACTTTTATAGATACAAATATCAACTATATAGTCCAAATTCATCACCAATTTATTACTTTTTATTATTTATAATATTATATTACATACACGTGTTTTATTAATTGATTTTTTTATTCTGAAAAAATATCAAGTTGATTATAAATAAATTAAAAATCCATGATTAATATTTTTATACATTTATTTCTTAGCTTTTCTAAACTAAATTATTTGAATTTTTTTCTAAAGTGAATCATTTGGCTATTCAATGGAAAATATTAAAATTTTCAATTGCCCGACTTCTCCAATTCATAATTTTTTTCACATATTGAAACTTAAGACTTGATTTCTGAATAGTTCAAACATTGAATTTAAAATTTTAATAGCTAAAATAATTTTTTATTTTAGTAATAATTGTCATTTGCTAAATAATTTTATTTTATTATATTATTATTAAAATAAAATAAAATTAGTATTTATTATTATTATTATTAAAATAAAATAATTTATTGTTTCACTTCTAATTGAGTTCATTTTGATTAAAACAAATCTTTTTGAAGAAGAGCGAGTCTTTGGCAAAAAAAAAAAAAAAAAAAAAAAAAAAAAAGAGTGAGTTGTGTACTTGCGCTTTTTGCCATTTTATTTTTTTAATTTAATTTACATTTTTTTAAAAGTAATTTAATATACATAAATTATTATTATTATTATTTTATTAAATTTAAATATTATCTTTTTGATAACTTTGAATATTAGTATAAATAAAATATATGGTGCCTTCTATGATTATTTTGTTAGAAATCAAAGTAAATATATTTTGTTTTATTAATCATTAGATTATACTGCATTGTAATTTTTACCTTTAATGTTTTATATCTTGTTTTTATAGGTTACATATTCAACAGGTAATCTCAAAAATAAAAACTTTCAAATAACCTTACCCAAAAAAAATAAAGAAAGGTTTTTCCCTTGCACGTCATTACAATAAAAAGACACAGAGGGAGCGGAATAAGAATTCAACCCAGCCACCATAACCAAAATAATATAACCTTAGGGTTATAATCGAGCCGAACTTTAGTATGTTTAGATTTGGTTCAATATTTTTTTTTGAGCTTGAGATTTAGATCGAGTTTTAAATCGAACTTGAAAATCATATTTAAACTTGACTCGTTTAAACTCGAGCTGAACTATAGCTCGATTAGTTAATAAATTATAATTTAGTTAAGTTCGAGTTCGATTTGTTTTGAAATTTATTTATAATTTTTCAAAATACTCAATTTTCTAAATATTTATTTATAATAAAATAACTATAACAAAAATACTTAAAACTAACATAAAAACAAAAATATCAAATTAGTGAAAAAAAAAAATCTAATCATAAAATATAGCATTACATGTATTACAAAATATTAATTAATAAAAAAAATATTTTTAATGATTAGAATATTATATTATATAATAAGGAAATATTAGATTATGTTAATCAGAAGTATAAATATTTTAGTCAAATTTAATTACCAAAAAGTTTATAGGAGTATTAAAATATATTTTTTGGAGTGTCAAAATTATTAAGTTAATAATAATAATAATAATAATCAAGTTGTTCACAAGCTTATTATCGAGCCTATTAATCGAGCATGTTCGTGAGCTTATTATCGAGTTGTTCATGAATTTAATCGAGTCGAGTTTTGCTTTGTTCAAACTCGGTTCATTTATTAATCGAGCCTTAAAGTAAGACTCAACCTTAGCTCGTTTCTAAAACGAGCCGAATGCTAACGAGTTTTTATCGAGCTAAACACTGAGCCGCTCGTGAACGGCTTGACTCATTTGTAGCCCTACATAACCTAAATTTGTATTTGGTGAAATATAAAAATGTGACATTAAACAAAAGTTAAGTTTTTTTAATTTGTTTTTTTTTACAAGAATAACATAACCTAAGTTAACATATAATCATTTTCAGCTTACATTTAATTAAAATGCCATAGATATCATAAAAAAAAATTTAAAACAACGTATAATTGTATTACCATATCACATAATAAAAAGAAAAAAATTATTAAAACGAAAATAACAATATTTTATTTATTAAAAATAACAAGTACAAAAGTCAATAATAAGTTCAAGTGAATATAATACGAGGGTCAAAAAAATCTCTACTTTAATGGGGTTACAAGATTTTGAAAAATTTAATCAAATTCTTTTTATAATTATAAATATTGTAATTTATTCAGTACAAAATCTTGTGATTCACTAAAATATAAATATTATCAAATCAAACTCTACTAATTTTATCTCCTTTAAATTTAATACGAATAAATAACTAAAACTTATAAAAGTAAAAAGTGAAGACATATAAATGAATTCAAAATAAAAATATTATTATTTTAAAATAATATACATATATAAAATTTTAAAAATTTAATTAAAAAATGACACTTTTGTTGAATGGAACATAAGTATTAAAAAAATTAAATATATGTATATTTATTGAATAAAAGAATGGTCAAATAATAAATTATAAATATAAAAGTAGAAAATTAAAAATAAAAAATGCGACAACAAACATGACTTTGATTTTGATTTGTCAATAAAAAATTCAAAAGTTGAAAAAAATTAAAATAGAATATAGAAAATATTAATGTCATGACCTAAATTGTAAGAGTTGCAATTAGCACTCGAATTAAAGTAGGTGTGATAACATTTGACCATGACAAATTTTACCATCTCTCAAGTCTACTTATAAGTTATTTAAATTCGGCTTGCAAAGTATTAATGCAAAAACTCAGCTATCGTCTTGAATTAAAATTTCTTTATAGACATTTGACAGTGAGAATAAGTTCAGTATGAACCTATTAATTGTAGATTTTGTTGTATGATTTATATAAATATTTCAGTTTTTAGCCATTTATGTAGCAATATATTGCTTGGGATTAGTTTAATCAGTAAATGGGCCAAGAGCTCTGTGCAAGAGAGTTGGCTCAGAGCTGCTGCTTCCTTTCCTTTCAACAAATTCGTCTTTAGATTAGTTTATTTATTCGGAAAAAAATTCATTCTCAAAAAAAAAAAAAAAAAAAAAAAAAAAAAATAGATTATGTGCAATTCATTGGTAGCTTTTTTTTTTTTTTTTTTTTTTTTTTTTTTGCGTTGAACATTGGTAGCTTAATCAGTCAAGGAATAATTAAAATTTATTTGAAAATTATATTATTATTATGTATCTTCCTACAAGAATGGTAAAATCTTAGGAAAAATATTATTAATTTTTCCTATCATGTATATCTCTATTAGTGTCCACTAGAGAGAGGATGTGACATAATGAATACATAAGCACATCATCACCAAACACTGTTTCTGTTTTATGTCACTTGCATGTGGAGTAGACCTTCAGCTAGACTTGGAAAATTTCCATTGCTTTTCTTTTTTTATTTCTATCGCTTTCTTACTATTTATTTAAGGTAATGGATGTATGGAAAGAGATAAATTTCTTTTTTATTCTTTTTAAATTGATTTTTACTGTTTATTACCATTTAGTAATTTTCTTATTATACAGTATCAAAAGATAATATGTATATTTTTATTTTATATTTTTTTTATTAATAATATATATACATTTATTATTTTATTTTACTTTTGAGATAATATTAAAAAATAAATAGATAAATAAATTTTTTAAAATAAACTAATAATTTAATATAACTAGTCGTGAGTCTAGACATGGTTATATTTTTAAAAATATTTTAATATATGTAAATTATTGTTATTACTTAATTAAATTTAAATATTATATTTTAATAATTTTGAATATTAATAAACAAAAAATATATATATGGTTCAATTAATTAAAAGGATGATAAAAAAAATTATATTTATATTGATATACATAAATTTCAGTTGGAACCTATAAAAGGCTTATTGGTCTAAAATACCCTAAACTTTTTAGATTTTTGTAATTCTGCTTATTCTTTGAAAATATGCTATAACATCCAAAACTTCTAAAATTATTCATAATTGTATCATTTGGTCAAAATTAATCATTTAAACTTTTTTTTTCTTTCTTAATAACATATGAAATGAATTGAAAATATAAAAGATATATTACTATTTAGTCATTCATATTTAATTTAATTAACAAATATATCATCTTTTTTTAGAAACGAGCCAAATTTCTAAAATTATTTACAATTATACCATTTGGTCAAATTCGCTCTTTTGAATTTTTTATCTCTCCTAGTGACATATGAAATAAATTAAAAATATAAAAGAAATATTACTATTTAATCCCTTGTATTTAATTAATAAGTACATCTCCTTTTTGATAAATGAATTAAGTGATCCCTCACATTTATTTTTGTTAATAAAATAGTCATTCCATTCAAAATAATTAAAATTTTATGTTAAATGAATAAAAAAGACCAAAAGACCATTGTATATATTATGTAGTTATAAAACTTAATATATTATTATCTTTCATTTTCTATTTCTTTGAAAAAAAAATTTCAAACTTCCATTTGTAAACATTGTGAAATGCATTACTTTGAAAAGTTAAACTTTCAAACTTTACATTGGAAATGCATTAGTTACCTTCTCTTTATATACATATGAATACAACCTTTTAAAGACTTGTTGAATTTTAAATATTAGAAATTTGGACAAAACCATATATTCCAAACAGGTGGCATTGCCTAATATGTCAACCATTTCTACTTACCAACATAATCAAAATAGTAATATCAAATTCAGCATTTAAAATTATTTGTATTTCTTTTATAAACACTCTATGAAATAAAGAATTTTCCAAGTTTATATATGTCTTTCTAACTCATCTATAAACCAAAAAAAGAAAAAAATTAAAAAAATTTCTGATGACAAAATGAAGATCCTAAAATTAACATACATATTTTTTATTGATAAATACATAAATAGGTGAATAGAATGAGTCCCTCTATTTATAATAGTATTTAGAGAGGTTTGATTTGGTAGGGAAGTACGAAATAAGAATAAGATTAAGATATGTAATTTGATTAGTTCACTCAATATAATCTTATTACCTCTTATTGCATTATAAATATTTAGTGACTTATTTTAATTAGTCGTTAAATATGGGCTCCAATTTAATGATTTAAAATTAATTTAATTGGTTCAAATATAATAATATAATTTAAATTCAATTAAATATAAAATGGACCAAATAATTTGATTGGTCTAAAATAATTTAATATGGACTTAATTAAATTTATTTAAATTTAAATTGATTAATTATTTAATTAATCAATTATTTTATTGAACAAAACTTTGTTATTAAAACAAAACAAATTTAATGGGATATAAACAATTTATTAGACATTTAATTAATGGGCTAAAATATCTCATTAATCTAAAATTTTAATGTCCACGAGATGACAAAAAAAAAAAAAAAAAAAAAAAATCACCGTTCATTTGCATTGTTTTTTCATTGTCATTTGTACATCGAAATAGACCTTGACTTGGATAATTTCCATTGCTTTTCTATTTTCATTTGCCTTTTTTTGGTTTATATTTATTGCTTTCTTACCTGAAGGAAACCACAGCCTTTAAAAAGAATTTGCTTTTAAAGGAAAGAAAAGGAAAATTTAATGTAAATTTAATGAGTATGAAGCAGTGTGATTCACAGCTGGCAAATGGCATCTTATGTTTCACCCATTTATAATTTATAATTTTATTTTAATATGAGATTCATTCAATAATTATGTGCTTAGAGTCATGATATGGTTGCCATAGCAAGTTCTCCCCCTTCCCCTATTAGGAAAATATCAAAACAATAAGGGTGTGTTTGGAATTATTATTAGGAGTTAAAAAATATTTTTATTTAATTGATTAATTTTTATAAACTGTTTTTTTAAATATGATTTTGAGGAAAGTAAACTCAATATCAAACGGGGCTAAGTCATCACGCGTTTATATGTTTGAGTTGGATGTGTTCTTTATATATATATTTTGCTTAATTGGTTTTTTTCTTTTATTTATTATTGATTGCTTGGTGATTTCTTGTAATTATATAGGATTATGATCGAATGCAAATAGGTCTTGGCATGAGGTCTTTAAGCAATTGTTTAGAAACTATAATATCTGTTTATCATATTTTTAGTTGGCCCATGTATAAATTTGATCTATATATATATATATATATATATATTAATGTTTTTTTTTGAAAGCAAGAAATAAGAAATAATATTTATATTGATATTTAAAATTATTAAAAAGAATATTTATATTTGAAAAAAGATTATATTTAAATTTAATAAAATAATAATAATAATTTATGTATTTTAAAATATTTTAAAAACATAAATTAAATTAAAAAATATAATCATAATCAGCATAAAAGTGCAAGTTCACAACTGACTCTTCTTTAAATTATAGGATTTGTTTTCATCAAAATTAACATATTTATGTGGTTTGAAATTAGATGGATATATACAGTGCATAAAAACTCAATTAGATGTGAAACAAGAATTTGTTTTAAGAATTGTAGATTAATTGCCATTAGACCAACTATTTAGGCTTAATTTAGCATTACTTTTGGAAAAAAACTGATTTTGAATAAAAAATAGGATAAATGTCATAGGTGAATGAACAGTAGCTATTTCACCTGTAATCTATTACATCTATTACATATATATAAAAGTCATGGAACAGTGAACTTGCAATTGATTTGAGCTGAATGAAATGTCATAATTACCCTCATATCTCTGATAACTCAGATACAAAACGACGTCGCTTTACCATGGACTTTTCTGCCATTTCGTGCTTTTCTTGCAATCCCTGCGGCTTTCATTGCTTCCTTTTAAAACGGCGTCGTTTCCATGGCTATTCCATGCCCAACTCCAGATCCACATTCTTCTCTCTTCTTTTTCGCCGCCCCCTTTCATCTCTCTGCCTTCTCTCATTTCTGCGTGCTTTTTTTGCATGTGTTTTGGCAGTAAGCTCTGATCTTTATTCTCTCTCAAGGTAATTTCTTATCTTCTACATTCATGAATTTTCTTATTTATATAATTATTATCATTTGGGTACATAAATTGATGATCTGTTAATCGGGAATGGTTTTCATTCGCTATTGGTTTAATCTTTTATTGGATTTGGATCCTATTTATTAATTCTGTTTTTTGGTTTATTTTGATTCTATTTGCTAGATCTATTTGTCTTATTTTTTGAAAGATTGATAATATATCTGATTATTTGAGTTTTGATTCGATATTGATTTATATTTTTTTGGTTGATTTTGATTTTGATCCTAATAATTGCTTGATTGATTTTGTGTAATCTGGTGTAGTTGTGATTTTTTATTCATGTTTTAAAGATACCATGTACAGTGTGTAGGGATGATTATAGATTGATATTTAGCTTATATCAGGTTTTTGACTCTCTCCTTTCTATATCTCTTTGTTTTTAAAGGAAAAACAAAATTTCTTTTTAACTAAAATCGAATTACTTAATTTATTGTGCTTCAAGTCTACCTTTTCCTATTTATACTTTTTGAAAGTTTTATTGTTTTATACTTAATCTTATTTGTTTTGAACTATTAATCTGCTCTGTTTCTCTTTTTTTTCTTTTGACTGGTAAGTTTTTGTTTTTTATTTTTGTTAATTTTCCTCATTTTTTTTCGTTGTTGCCCAAAAATTTATTTTTCTTATGTTGATTCTTTTTTTTTTTCCCTTAATTTTGTCATTTTATTTCTTGGAGAAGTCTGATCATAGAGAGTTGTTGCAATTTGAGAAGTGGATTAAGTTGAAAAACAAAACCATATATATCTCTCTTTCTCAATTTTTCAAATAGGTATAAGGGAGTGTTTGACACAGATTTTTTGGATCTTAAGCATTGACAGAGAAGTTGATATTAATATTGTTCTTTATTTGAAAAGTTATGGTTTTATAATGAGTTCTGTTTCTTTGAGTTAAAAAATATATGGGAAAGACTCTACCTTGAAGAATTTTAAATTCTAGATATATTTCAGCTTAAATTCTTGACTTTAGATCATTTCCCTCTCTCTCTCTCTCTCTCTCTTCTTTTACCTTTCAAGAGCTTTATTAGACACAATGAGGTTTCAAATATAAAAATATTATTTTAAGAGTCTCAACTTCTAGATATCTTCCTTCTCCCAAGTATATATATACATATATACAAATAGCAACCATAATTAGGTGTATTTGAATAGGATGGTTTCATTATTTTCTTTTGAATTGTCTAAATTGGATTTTGCTCATATATTCAAGTTTCTACTAGATATAAGATTTTCTTTCTGAAATATTTTTTTTTCCCTTGAATCAAATATGATTTTAATTTGAGATGCCGTGGTTTGTTTGGCATAATAGGAATTTGCTTTGATTGTTTTGTTATAATTTTGATTGTTCAAGACTGATCCAATTTATTTACATATCATGTCTAGGGCAGGAAACAGAACATTTTTAACAGTTTTTTTTTTTTTTTTTTTTAATTTCTTTTAAATTTTTAAAAATTTCAAATATTTTAGTGTATTATATATTCAATTTTTTTTAGATGTTTTAGGTCTAATTTTTTTTATGTTGGAGACATTGAGGAGAAAAATATATTCAAAAGAATTACAGAAAAAGGTCGAATTTAGATAAAAAAAAAAAAAAAGTACATGTAAAGTTATTCTTCACAATAATTATTATTTTTTATATATTTTTATTTTATTACTGAACTAAGTTCATAAATTTCTTTTAGCAGTGAAAAACTGATGTAACTCTTTGGGATGGAATAACTCTTCACTTACAAAAAGCTTCTATATTTACTGAAAAGCTAAGTGGTACTTTGATTGTTGCTTTTTGTTGATGATCATAAAAAAAATACAATGGTAAGTATTGATTTTATATTAATAATTTTATTGCATTGTCATCTTACAAAAATATACTTTTATGACTCTAACTCTGCCATTGTCTTCAATGAAGCATCAATCAATAGTTCTTCGGCAGCCAAAAAATTTCTCAATCTTAAAATTTCTGAAGTTTATGACTTTAAAAAAAGGTAAATTACAAATTTTACATATTTTATGCGTTATATTACGTAAATTAACATTATAATATTTGTTAGTTTATTTATCTAACTGTACATTCTTTATATCTATATATAAATTATATGTTTAATATATCATTTGTTATTTTCTTTATAGGAAATTATATTCATTTGTAGAGCAACAATAAAAAACATTGACACTACAATTGTTGGTGATATAGAGCATGTCCTCAATGTAAATATTGACCGTCAAAATTATAATGATCAAATGTGGTGTGACACATGCAGAACGTTAGAGGATCATCTAAATTATTGGTAATTTAAAAAAAAAAAATTAATTGTTAATAATCATTATTTCTTTAGTTGTCGTTAACATATTATTTGTACTTTTAGGTAGAAATTAGCTACCGCCATTGATGATGGCACCAATTCTACAACATTCTTTATATTTGGCTATTGATCACCAAAATTTTTGGTAAGCATAGACATTTCCAAGGTAGTTTTAGACTCCAAAGTGCAGGATCCTTACCATTTCTCTTTCAAAGTGCTCAATATCTTTAAAGTTGATGAATCTGATAATTCAATTGTTCCAATAACTACAAAAGCTTTTGGATCGAGTCCAATGCCACTGCTAAAACCTTTTGCTTCAGACGAACAAAAAAAACAAAAAGTTAAAAGATCTCTTTATTTTACAAATGCCGAAGGAAGTCGAGAGTTTGAATTCAAGTCCTGTAACTGAAATACCGTTGGCATCATTGTTAACTAATGAGCTGCAGATAGATTTATTTCCTAAAAATACCTACTAAAAAATCATTATGAGGTAAAATTACATTAGCAGTAATCATTAGTATTATTAAGAACAATTTTTTTTTTTTTGGATAAAATCAGAAGATCAAAATTGTTAATTATATTTTTTTAATAATTTCTGCAGGTCAAGCTCATCATCATCACATGGGAAGGATGATTTTTTATGTATGTGCAGTTTCGAGGTAAACTAAAATAATTATTTTATTATTTCATGTAAAAATTCAGTTTCTTAATTAATATTTTTTTTTCCTTTTCTTTTAAAAGCTTAACGAGTCAACACAGCCCGTAGATTGATCCTCTACTGATATGAATGATGCTCTTCTTGCCATAAATTTTACATAAATTAAGAACAATTAATGAATATTTCCTAACTTAATCTATTTGTTATGCTTTGGTCTTTTTTAGACGCTAAACTTTTACAAAAAATAGATTATGCTTAATAAATATTATCTATCTGACGTGTTTTAGCTGATGTAATTACTTTATTTTATATGTTTTTATTATTTATTATGTGAAAAAAATTATATGATATATAAAAAATAAAAAAATATCTACACTATTAAATTAAAAATGCATAATAATTAAATTAACTTTAAATTCTCACGGTAATATTACACCCGCGGCATCGCGCGGGTGATATTTCTAGTATAAAATTGTTGCCATAGCAAGGTCTCCTCCTTTCCCTTTTAGGAAATATCAAAACACAAAATCAAGAAAATTTGTAAACCAAATTTAGCAAGTCATCACTCGTTTTTTAATCAAAGGTGATGGGACCTATTCCATTAATGATTTTTGAAATATTGGTGTATATACGCAATTGCAAAGCAATAATTAAGCAGAAAACTTCATACAGATTAAATGCATACTCCATGAAACGCACTATAAATGCGTTGGCATCTGCCACTGCAGGCTGCATTGAAAGTGAGAGAGAAAGCTCTTTTCTTAGCTGCCAAACAACAAAGCGCCCTAATTGATTTTTCTTCTTTCTTTCAATCAAATCACATTTTCTTGTTCAGTTTTCATTCGCGAATTCAAAGATTTAAAGCTTTTGTTCAAATTTTTTAGTTTCTCATCATGAAATCTCTGTGATAAAACTGATTCAATTGTTTTCTTTTAGTTCTTGGTATATTTGGCTATTGCCTTGATTCATTTCATTCTGAGTCTTTGTTACTCTGTTTTCTATTATCCTTTCTCTCTCTAAGATTTGACAGTATTTTTTTTCTTCGAATCTTCTTTGATTCACAAATTTGTGGTTCAGTTTTAATTGATGTAGTGTATGCTCAATTCGGAGTAGTATGTGTATCTGATAAAGCTTTCTTGGAGGATTGAAGGCTTGGTTGATTCAATATTGGGTTTTTGAAATATACAAGCTACAGTTTGGAGATGCATTTCAGGTTTGATGTATATAGTTGTTGTTGCAATTATCTGGATAGCTGCTAGTTTTGTGGTTCAATCTATTGTAGATTCTGGCGTCTCACCATTTCTCATTACATATATTTGCAATTCATTGTTTGTTGTTTACATTCCCTTGGTTGAAATTGGGCGTTACTTGGAGGATTCTTATGGCAAATTTTTTTTTCTGGAGGAATAATCAAATTTCAGCCCTAAATTTCGTTTTCTATTATTCAATTTTCGTTTTCTAAGAGAGTTTGTGGCTTCCCCTTCACAAATGTTGGCTTTCTTTTCTCTGAATTTCTCTCTCTAAAATTTCTAGTCCATCAAACACATTTCTTTGCTTCGATTTGTTACAGAAATTGATTCTCATTCTATAATTTTCATCAAATCGGTTCTTTGATCAATCTCTTCTTGAGATTCTTTGATTTTAGTTTGATCTGAATTTTTTGTTTCATCTTCAAATTGATAAATTGATTCTTGTTATGATTCTTGACTCAACAATTTAGTTCTGTTTGTTTGTTCATTGATTTTACTTCCAATTTTCTTCCAAATTATGATGGGTTTTTTGTTTCTTTGATATCCAATTTACTTCTGAGTTCTGATCAGTTCTTTTGTCTATCTTATTTCTTCAAATCAATCACTATTTTTCTCTCTTATATTGATTTCAACTTTTGTTTCTTCTTGAATTGATTTTGATTCGATCAAGTGCTTGTTCAACAATTTTGACATTCGTTTTTTTTTTTCCACTTCGAGGTTGATGAAGCTTCTGTGTTACGCATCTGTTTAATCTTCTTCTTCAATCAGATCGTTTCCTTGAATTGATTTGTTGGTTTCTTTGCAAATTTCCCCAATTAAACTCTTTTGGTTTCATTCAAATGGATAGTTATGATTCTTTGATTAAGATTTCATTCAGATTCTTGATTCTTTTGGTTTCATGGATAGTTATGTCTCTTCTTGATTCATTGAATTTTCTTGATAATCTTTGATTCTAGTTTACAATCAATTGTTCTT
>CATKHJ010152383.1:0-16317 GCA_949750685.1 Vernicia montana | reverse complement strand
TTCCCCAAGTGATTTGATTTTATTTCTCTAATTGAATTTGAGCTTGTTTACATAAATTATTGCTTGATCACCAATAGTTTGATTTAGATATTAAATGAAGGATTAAGAAATGAAATTTAATATCTGATACTAATTCAATTGGTTCTAAGGGTGAATTAGAAATATAAATCCTGAGAATTAAATTAAAGTTTTTAAAGACAAAATTAATTGAATAAAATTTAGGAATGCGAAAGCTGTTAAATTGGTTTCAGTTAGTTTAAGCTTTAAGAATAGAAATTGGTAAAACAATCACTTGGGTGAATTCATGAATATATTGCATTAATAATTATTATACAAACTCTAGACGCCTTTTCCCATAAGACTACAGTTTTTACATCAATTTAAGAATTCTTATTAGCATTTCAGCATCTTTCATTATTTACATTGTTTTTTAATTCAACTACAATCTTAAATTAAAATCTTTTACTTGTCTTTTTACTTAAATTAGAAGAATAAATAATTTTCATTTGTACTTCCTTGAAAGACGACCTTGGGTGCTTTCAGTATACTACAATTGCCCCGTTTGCTTGCGGGTGCCTTTTTGATAGTATAGCATTGGGCGAACAAGTTTTGAACAGGATGAGTAGTTGCCATTTTACTAAGACTATTTGCTTGGTAATTGTTTGCTCATGGGATTTTGTAAAACTGTACATCCATACCCTTGTCTTTGATGTTCTTTGTGACAATCTTGGTCTTTTCTAAATACTTGACCATGCTTTTCTCCTTTGCCTCAAATTCTCCCTTAATCTAACCCACTACCAACTGCGTGTCATTGCATACTTTGAGGGCCTCCACTCGAAGACAATCTGCGAGGAGCAACCCTTGTATCATTGCCTCATAATCGGCCATGTTGTTAATGGTGGCAAATTTTAGCCTCAAGACATACTCCAATAATATCCAATCGGGTCTTTTGAGTACGATGCATACTTCACTACCTTCACTATTGCTTGACCCATCAAAATATAACTCCCAAACCAACCCAGCATCAAGAGAATGGGGCTCAGGCTCTGACCTTGTGTTAGTAAGCGTAGTGTATTAAAGGGTTCTATGGGTTTAGGTGACCTTACGTCTCTCTTTATCCTAGGACCGTCGCATCTCAAAAGGTGGTATGTGACACAAATTGATGAGAAAATATTGGTGAAGCGCAGGCATCCCAAGGACAATGATGAAAAGGTTTGGCTTGATTAGACCAGTGCCAAGTTCCATTATTAGGTTGGTTGGCGTGATGCATGTACTTGGTCATTGTCTAGGTAGTGGCTTCATGTGTGGCGGTGAGGGGACTATTGTGAGGCCTCGTCTGAGCACTGGTCCTGTTCGCTAAGGGAATCTGAATGATCTTTCGGGTCCGATCTCACGATTGAAAATGACTGTCGCTTTATTTGGTAAATTGATTTATTTTTTTAGAAAATAATTCAGGAGTCGCCACCCTAATTTTTTTTAAATGGAAAAATTAAGGAAAAACCCAAAATTGACTCTAATTCATTAATTTTTAATCGATTTACCCAACGATAAGATCACTAGTCTTCGAACCAGGTTGAGCTCTAGGACTAGGTTTTTGGTTTTAAATAATCTAAATTTGGCTCCTAAGTTTAATTTGACTTAAAATTGATTTTATGAATGACATGTGTAAATAACGATTAAGATGCATGAACATGGCATTATTATGAATGCATAGAGAATAAAGAGCAAATAATTAAACATCCACAAGTAAAGGAGAGTATTTCCTTTAGCCCTTATGGGTACTAGAGAAATCACAAGGTCGCTCCTTTACTCCAAAATAATTAACTTAATTACAACGAAATTAAATACAAATATTTACAAAATAGAAGGGAAAAGGATTTATTGGAGATTTGGATTTAAGGTCTAAAGTTAAATTCCAAGCGTGCCTATGTACCCCATTGAATGGGGATCAAAATCCATATAGTACATTCCTATTGTGAAGTTGAGGGGTTTAAGGATTGATTAGATTGGTTTGATTTGATTTAGGGAGATTTTGGAGTTGGTGAGAGAAGATGCTATATCTTCTTTTGGGAGATTTTGAGTGGGCGGAGTGTTTTTTCGGACTGGAGTTTTATTTTACCGGTCTTGAAAATTAGGGATCTTACTCAAGAAGAGTAAATTTAATTAATTAATTAAGAATTAATCCAAGAAGGAATAATCCTAATTAGTTTCCAATCAAAGAGAAATAAAACTTTTAAACACTAATTTATTTAATTAATTACTCAATTTTTAGTTAAAATCAAAGAGAGATTAACTATAAATTGGGACTACTTAAAGAGAGTATAGGAGACTAATTAAAGAGAGAGAGAGAGACATAACAAATGGATATCAATCTACAAATGTTCTTGGTGTGTAGAAAAATGGTGGAGAGGAGGGGGTATTTATAGGTAAAATGAGGTGGGGGTATTTTAGGAACAGAAAACGTGAAAATACTAGAAGGGTAGGGCTGAATGGAGCTGAAAATTAGGCTAGAAAGGGTAAAACATAATTTATATGCACTGGGGAGACCAGCCACTGAGACAGCCGGAGGCTTTGCTTGGGATCTGCATGGGTCCTCCGTCTACCTGGCGTCAGACCTGACGGGTGTCAACACGTCAGGGAGGACCCGCCGGGAGGCCGAGGGGGCCACCAGCTATCCGGCAGATCCGATGGTTATCCTGATGGACAGCACATCTATCCGTGCCGGTAGGCTAGTTTTCAGGATTTTTTCAAGTTTCCAGGTCAATTTTCAAGACTTTCGAGTTAGTTTTTGGGGCTTTTTAGATTCTAAAAAATTATTGGTCAGTGTCGGTGGATTCAAAATTAATTATCAAATAGTTTGGCAATCAGATTTGGGAGAAATCCGGTTAGTTTCGTGAAATTAAATCGTTTACCTTTCGGGGGCGCTGCTCCCTTGACCCCTGCCCGCTAAACGGCTAGAGGGACCGCCATACTGGCTCTGTGTAATGCACTAAACTTAGCAGGTGTCAAGTTGTGGTCACGTCATGAGAGTGCAAAATTGAGGGTTCACAGCTGCCTCCTCATCAGAATTGTCTTGTCTGTAAAGCGATTTTGATGATAGTGAACCCGAGAGATGGGATGGTACAAGGAATCAAAGTGATGTCTAGGTCAGTTCTTGGACATGTTTGGGTGAGAGACATGGTCAAAAAGGAAGATGGCAGAAGGAACCATATGGATGTTTAAGCAATCATTCCTAAACATTTATGAGTGAAGAATAGATGAGAGAATAGACCACAGGGATGTCTAGGTGATCGTTTATAGGCATTTATGGATGGAAACTGACTGATAAATGGAAGTAAAAAAAGGAAACAAAGGGATATCTAGGCTAGTGGCTAGATATTTTTGGGTGAAGGATGGGGCTGACTTGGATAAAAAAAAATGAAAAAAGGAACTAGAGGGATATTTAGATGATCGTTTATAGACATTTCTGGGTGAAGGATTTAGATGGATTTTGAATAAAAGGGGAGGAAAAAGGAGCTAGAGGGATGTCTAGATAATCGTTTCTAGACATTTCTAGGTGAAGGATTTGGATGGATTTTGGATAAAAGAGGTGGAAAAAGGATTCATAGGGATGTCACTGTTTAGACATTTCTAGTAGAAGGATGTGGTTGACTTTAAAATGAACGATGATGGAAAAGGAAATCAGATTGACGTCTAAGTGAGGATTTATATGTTTTTTGGGTGGAGGACATGATCTATTCAAAATAATGGGAGATAGGAAAGGAACCACAGGGATGCCTAGGTTATCGCTTCTAGACATTTATGGATTGATTGATAAAGAAAGATGCTCCCAATATCTTTTGAAGATTTTACATGATTGGCATCAGAACTATCTGTCTCTTAGGTGAAAGATGGTTATCACGGTCAGAATTGGGTGAAAGATGGTTACCATAGTCATAATTTGGTGAAAGATTGTTACCAAGGTCAAGGTCAAGTGAAGGATGGCTACTTAGTTTAGCAGCATAGTAAGAATGGTACTGCTGTTAGAATCGAGTGAAAGAATGTTGATTTGTTTGGAGGAGACCTAGACCTATGCATAGGTTAACAGTTACTCGAAAGGGAACCTTACTCTGTGCAAAGATCATCTGAAAAAGGGGGATCTTGCTCCATGAAAAGATTGTCTAGAAAGGGAAACCTTGCTCTGTGCAAAGGTTGTCTGAAAAGAGAAACCTTTCTTTGTGTAAAGATTGTCTAAAAAGGGGGACTTTGCTTTATGGAAAGATTGTCTAGAAAGGGAGACCTTGCTTTGTACAAAAGTTATCTGAAAAGGGGACCTTGCTTCGTGCAAAGACTATCTGGAAAGGGAAACCTTGCTCTGTGCAAAGGTTGCCTGGAAAGGGAAACCTTGCTCTATGCAAAGGTTGTTTGAAAAAGGGGGGACCTTGCTCTGTGCAAAGATTGTCTAGAAAGGGAAACCTTGCTCTGTGGAAAAGTTGTCCTAAAAGGGAAACCTTGCTTTGTGCAAAGGTTGTTTGAAAAAAGGGGGGACCTCGCTCTGTGCAAAGATTGTCTGGAAAGGAAAACCTTGCTCTGTTCAAAGGTTGTCCTATTGATGCAAGATATGAGTATGAATGTTATCTTAGGATTGTCTGAAAATGAGAATGCCACTATGGCATTAAGGAAGGGGAAATCATTCGAAAAGGTGTAAGTCATATTTGGAGAGGTATCACTTAGCTTCAAGGAGGTATCGGTCAGTTTTGGAAGGTGTCAAATTTAAGGGTTTTTTTTAAAGAGAAACCCCACTTTTAGGGGTAGTGACTTGAAACGAAGGTGACTTGGTCACTTTGACAACAAATGGGTTCAGTTTTGATGATTCTGGCTTGGACCAAAGGGTTTACTTTGTATTGAAATATTTTATGCCAAAAAGGGTTTTTGGGCTTCAACAAATGTTTAGTGATTTAGGGATGATTGTGTCAAAATGGGTTTAGAGAGATGAATTCGGGCTTAGAGAGATAAGGACACCAAAATGGGTTTGGGATTTGAGAATAATTATTTGCTCGGGCTTTGAGGATAATTGATTTTTATTTTGCTGAGGAATATGGGCTTAAAGGATGATTTACAAAATATGATTGATTGTGGTTGTGCCAAAGAACTTGGGTTTAAAGGATGATTTATGAAATGTGATTGATTTTGGTTGTGCCAACGACTTGGGCTTAAAGGATGATTTATGAAATGTGATTGATTTTGGTTGTGCCAAGGAACTTGGGCTTTTGAAGGTGAAGGGTTGGGCCTTTTGGAAGGCCTAAATTGACTTTACTGAGATTAAAGGGACTTTAGAAGTCACATTTCGTCAGTTAGATTTTGTAGGATTGCCACTCGATTTGATGGGCCTTTGAAAAGGGTTTGTTTGGCTTGATGCAATGAGCATTTGGCTTACGTGTCACTTATTATGGATAGAGGGTCATTTAGCTGCTTCAACTAAAAAGGTAACTTTGAAGATGACTTGATGATTTTGGAGGTGATGCCCCTGATAAGGGATGAAGGCAACTCAACTGTTTTAGGTAGAAAATGATGACTCGGAGGGTATGCCCTTTATGAGATCTTCCTTTTACTTTCGAAAATGATCCTCAGTAAAAATGAATGTGATGTCGCTTATTGGACCTTCATTTTACTTTGTAAAATGATCGTTAGTAAAAATGATTTTGCATTCTCATGCAAATTATCTGGGATTATGCTTAGCAAAGACATAGGGTGGCCCATCGGATAAAGGTGACTATCTCTAATTTTTCAACTCACCTTGATATCTCAAAAGAGCTAAAATGCTTGGCGGATGACCCTTGACAGATGTAGAGGAGGAGGAGCCATTATCTCGACTTATGCATGATGGTGTATGACTGCGAATGATTGCATATGCATGGATGTTTGTGCACAGATGATGCATGTTTATGTATGCATGTGTTTGGGATTCATGAACTTTTTGTTTAATTTCTACGCTATGGATGACTTGTGATGATGCCTACAATTGATGAATGTATGGATGCAAGAGGGTGGATTCACGGGTTTGCTCTATGTATGTTATGAATGCAATTTGTATGCGATGCCGACTCCTAAATGTGATCTTGAAAAAAAGTGACTAACAGGTTGCGAAATGATTCTTTGGTGGGTTCCTAAGGCTATCTTAGGAAGGTCTGACAAATCTGTGATATTTTGAGCGATGACCATGATGGGTAATCTAGACCCTAAGCAGAAGGGTGTTTATACAAACTAGATATGTTAAACCAATGATTGGTTATCTGAAAAGGTTATTTTAGGAAGATGGGAAAAGAAACCAGTTTGATGTCTATGTGAGTGTTTAGATATTTCTGGGTGGTGGGTGTGGGTGATTTCAAGATAAATGAGGATAGAAAAGAGAGCCTAACCTATGGCAAGTCTGCTCGAGAGGTTTCAAAAAGATTTTTGTAAGAGGAGATCCTCGACCTATAACGAGTTTACTTCAGAAATTTTGAAAAGATTTTAGTATGAGGACAGTTTCGACTTATGGTGAGTCGGCTCGAGAGGCTTTTGAAAGAGGACAGCCTCGACCTATGACGAGTCGGCTCGAGAAGTTTTTTTTTTAATAGATGAAAGCCTTGACCTATGGCGAGTCAACTAGAGAGGTTTTTTTGAAAAGATGAGAGCCTCGATCTATGGCGATTCGGCTCGAGAAGTTTTTGAAAAGAGGAGAGTCTCGACCTAATGGTGAGTCGGCTTGAGAGGCTTTTTTAAAAAGAGGAGAGTCTCAACCTATGGCGAGTCGGCTCGAGAAGTTTTTTGAAAATAGGAGAGCCTCGATCTATAGCGAGTTGGCTCGAGAAGTTTTTTTGAAAAAGAGGAGAGCCTCGACCTATGGCGAGCCGGCTCGAGAGGTTTCTGAAAAGGGGAGAGCCTCAATGTCACACCCCATCTTCAGAAGTGTGACGGTCTTAGGGCATGTCTAACCATAAGGGTACTAACAACCCGTAGAACCCCTTATTCTATAATATAATACACTTAACATTCATTACACATAATCCCAAGATCACAACCTGAGTTAACAATATCGTATACCCAACATATACTGAATGTATCACAATATACTTAACATATACCACATGTATACTATTTATATACTTGAGTTACCATCATTATTCGAGCATATCATGATTAACAATACTAATAGCCATATATCTGTGAGGCTTCGTTCGAGCACCAGTCCGATCCGCTAAAAGGAATCAAAATGCTCATTTGGGAAAGGACTCACAATGAAACCCTTGGGTTTAGATTGATTTATTTTGAAAAGTGCTTTAGAGTCTCCACCTTAATTTTTTTTAGATTGGGAAATAAGGAAAAAACCTAAATTGACTCCAATTAATATCCTAAAGGAAAAAGATCACTAGCCTCGAAACCAAAGAGGATTCGAGAACTAGGTTTTCGGTTCATTTTAATTAGTTTGGCACTTAATAAAGTTGTGACTTAAAATTGATTTCATAAATAATACTTGTATAGTTACTATGATATATGACAAAATCTCATATTAAAATAAAAGAAAATCCTAACTATGTGAAGAAGATGATGGGGGAGAAGTTGATTTATTTTAGTTGGATTCGATGCTTAGACTAAGCATGCCTACATATCCCTTTGAATAGGAATCAGAACCCATGCAGTTCTTCCTTATTGTGAAGAAGTTTGTTTAGTCAAACAACTTTATCATGTTTTGATTGATTTGAGAGTTGAGTTGATTGATTGGATTGATTTTAATTGATTACCAGGTTGAATTAATTATTTAATATTTTAATTAACTAACCTAAGTGAATCAATTAAGAGAAAAGAATTAGGCAATAAGCCTAAAGGGGAGAAGAGAAAAGGATTAGGCAAGGAGCCCAAAGGGGAAAAAAATAATCCCAATGAGGGAGAAAATAAATAATTAAAAAGAAAAGGAAAAGATGATTACCTTGCGCTCCTGCGGCTTTGAGATGGAGAAGACTTGTCTTGGTCAGTGGCAGACTTGCCTCAGATGACGAGAAGCTTTTGACTTGACGAGTTGGCTCGGAAAGTTGCAACCCTATTTGCTTTGCAAATCAAGGAGCAATAGCAAAGAAAAAATAAAAAATAAAAAGAAAAAGAAAACTTTAAACTAGGGAGCTCGTTCCTTTGTGGACCAAGCTTATGGGGATGGTTCGCTTGATGCAAAGGCTAATTAAGCAAGCCAAGAAGTGAAGAATGATGAGTGAGAGAACCCCTATATATAGGGGGAAGGTTGGGGAAAAGTTTCATGCACTTCTGATGTGGGATACGGTGCAAAAAGGAGTGAAAATTTGAAAAAAATTGAAAAAATGGAAAATGGGTCCGCTGCCGTAGGGTTGTCTGCGGCAGCCTAGTCTCGGCGCCCCAATTTTGTGTTTTCTCTAATTTCTTGTCCATTTTTAGCGATTCCAATTGCTTTAGGCTCCGTATCCAGTCCCAGATGATCTGAGGGTAGTTAAGAGGGTGATGGATTTTGGTAGTTTCGATAGTCGGAGGTTTGTCTTACCGGGTATACGTATTACCTCAGAGGGTGTAAAATTAAGGGTTTACAATTGCCGCCTATCAAAATTGTCTTGTCTGTAAGGCGATTCTGATGATAGTGAACCTGGAGAAAGGGATGGAAAAAAGGAACCAAAGTGATGTCTCGGTAGGTGTTTGGATATGTTTGGATGGGTAAAATGATGAAGGAAGATGGTAAAGGAACTAAAGGGATGTCTAAATCAGGATTTAGACATGTTTGGGTACATAAATGATTGAATATGAGGAAGATGGAAAAAGGAACCACAGGGATGTTTAGCTGATTGTTTCTAAACATTTATGGGTGGAAGTTTGACTGATAAATGAAAGCGGAAAAATGAACTAGAGAGAAATCTAGGTCAGTGGCTAGATATTTCTGGGTGAAAGATGGGACTTACTTGGATAAAAAGCGGGGAAAGGAGCCAGAGGGATGTCTAGGTTAAACATGTCTTGGTGAAGGATTTTTTTGACTTTAAGGTAAACGAGGATGGAAAAGGGAACCAAATTGATGCCTAATTTGAGAAATTAGATGTTTATGGGTAGAGGATGATAAGGAAATGGGAAAGGAACCATAAAGATGTCTAGGTGATCATTGCCAGACATTTATGAGTGGATTGGTTGATACAAGAAGTTTGCTCCTTGTATCTTTAGGAGATTTAGATTGGAATGTAAGTGATATTCTCGGTCTGCTTGGGTAAAAGATCCTAAGGCTATCCTAGGATGGGTCTGATTCTAAAGTTGAAATTGATTGGTTTGGTTGGAGGACCCTATGACTTAGTTGATCGTCAGTCTTGAATTCGGATTGATGATCCATCTTGATTTATGGAATTTGGATTCATGATTCGTATTGATTCATGAATTCAGATTGATGATCCGTCTTATTTCATGGAATTCGGATTGATGATCCGTCTTGTTTCATGGAATTTGGATTGATGATCCGTCTTGTTTCATAGAATTTGGATTGATGATCCATCTTGTTTCATGGAATTCAAATTGATGATCCATCTTGATTCAAGCGCTCTGATTAGTGACTTGTTTAGTGTGAAATGCATCTTTTTAAGCAAAAATTATGAATTGGATACCTTAAACCTATGAAAGGTTAATTTGGTATAAAAGTGATGATCTTTATAATGGATGGTGTCCATATTTTGGAAGGATAAGGAAAAGTGGCTTGGTTATTTGGCCTTAGGAGGAAGTCAAGGCTAGGTCAGGTTTAGCCTCGGAGAAGATTAAGTAGGAAGGCTCGGTTAGATTTGGCCTTGGAGAAGATTATGGGTTGGCTTTGTGTGTCACGCCCCACCTTTGAAACATAAAGTCATAGGGCATAGGGAGACATAAAGTCACCTAAACCCATAGAACACCTCATTACTATACCAATTTCATTAATACGATCATAACAAATACCCATAATCATAACCTGAATGGCAGTATCAGATACCTCAAATATACTTCACATATACCACAAATTTAGCTAATTTCATACATAATGTCTACTATTCAATCCTTATCCATACCACGTAAATTTTAAATATTTATAGACCATATAATTAGTAAATTCAAATATCAACAATATTAGGACTACATTGACCATAGAGTTCTAAAAAAATGTCTTCAAAATATATGCTTAGTATGATCACAGAATACAAAAATATATATAGCAGCAGAGCAACCCCAAGTGGAGGATCAAAATTTGATATTTCCCTTGTTGATTCTTCTACTGATCCTAAAAAATATAAACAACTAAAGACTGAAACTAGCTCAGTGAGTATATAATAATATAATATTAAATGCGGTTAAGGATACAAATTTGGATTTTCGATAACATCTTTAGAAGAATTTCATCAAAAGAATGAGACCACTTTAAAAGGATAGCATTGGGTAGAATCTAGATAACAGGTTATCAATATTAATTTAGCAGAAATCAAATATTTCAAGACAGAGTGTCTCCCTCATATAAATAAGAGTAGCGGCTTAAGCCTTGCTCACTCATATAAATATTAGCATAAAACTGATCAGGTCTTATGGCTAGGACCACCATTCCTAGTTAGGGTTCGGATACGCTAGCCCTATCCATAGGTTTACCATGTGCACATGATTGATGTATACCCCACATCAGATGGGGATTTCTATTTTATGAAACTTATAAGATCGATATTATGCAGTTTGACTCAAGTTGATAATGTCAATGAGACACTCAATAAGCAAGAACATTTAGTCTTGAAATAGGCCAAAGGCCTTAACAATTAAAATTGTCAATAGAACATTTTATGGTTAAGAAACAGGTAGTTTCCAATGAATTTCACATCAATGAAGGTTTTTAGTTTGCGGTGGTCTCAGTACAGAGTTTACATGAAATACTAGATTATTAAATACTCACCTTAAAATCCTTAGCTCCTTATTACAGTTCAGCAAAGACAAAATGAATGGTCCTTGCACTCGGGAGAGTTCTCCTTACCCTTTCCTTTGTTTTTAGATTTTACAATCCATATATTAACTCATATTACATTAGGATCGATGATCATTAACTAACATCTATTACTTCCTAATCCTAAATTAATATTTAATTAATTACTAACATAATCATATTTTCATCAATTCAATCAATTACAATATAATTCAATCAAGTAACATTAATTCGATATTTATCTTAACAATATGGCCATTAAGGCCAAACACTATTTGGGTAAATCCCTTTCACAAGGATCATTTATTTACAATTAGAATTATCATTCACATTTTGCACATTGTAAATACTTCAAGTGAGCTTTTAAGATTAGTTATCATATTCGGTAATTAGGAAAATTCCTTAGGTTGGCCAACACTTGATCAATAAGGAAAATTACTTTCACAAAGTTACCAATTCAATTTAGTAGTTCTAATATATAACTAATATACATTTAGAATAATTTCAATGAATTAATTTATATTGCAAAACTCTAATCAAGACCGAAGGTTCAAATTTGGGGAAAACCATCTATATGTTTTAGTTCCTCAAATTGATCATCCATTCATCCAATTAACACTTAAAAGAATCTATTTCTTTGTTCAATTGAAATTTAACAATTTTGGTTCCTAATTTCTTGAGTAGGCCGAACCATAATTGGGGAAAATTACATTTCCTTATCCAAAATTCCAATTGGTTCAATATACATTCAATTGAGTCCTAATTAGATATATTTCAATCATCAATTGTATCAAAACCAACTTCCATGCCTTAATTCTCTATAGGTGTTTGCCTTAAAATATACTGTCCAAAAGCAACTCACAAGTATACAGGGCAATTGTAGTATATAGGAAGCACCCAAGGTCGTATTCTCTCAAGGAATTACAAATGGATTTTATTTATTTTGGATCAAAGTAAATTTAAATGTAAAAATATTTTTGTTTGATTTTTTGAAAGGAAATAATTTTAAAATAGAAAATTAAATAATGCAAATTTAGAATTTTTATGCAATAGATGAAAAATGTCTAGGGTCCATAATCCGCTTATCAATCATTTATATTTATGAATAAACCCAATTGATTATGCTTAAAAGAATCAGTTTTTAATAATTCTAAGAATAAAAATCAGTCTACTAGCAATCAAATTTATAGAAATCAATTTATCAAATTATATATTAAAAACCAAATCATAGTCTTAAAACTTTATTTCTAATTCATTTTAAGACAATAAAAGAATGAAATCCGGAAATAAATTTCAACTCTCGTTCCTTCGTTCATAACCTAAATTAAACAAATTGTAGCTAAGTATTTGTCTATAATCAATTAATCAATTCAATTAAGAAAAGATAAATATAATCAAAATGAATTTTATTCAATATTCATATCATGATAGCTTCATACAAATCTCTAGACAAAGATAAATTTAGTTTATGGAAAAATAAAGAATAATCTCCATATCATTAATATCAAAACAATACATTGAATTAATATTATCAATCCAATAATTAAAAGACAAAAATAATAGGGAAATAAACTTACAATTCAATTCAGTGTTTAAATCCAATCTCTTGGTACTTGCACAAAAAATACCCAAAGAACCAAATACAATTTTTATTGAAGGAATGACTGATGAAATTAAAAAATCTAACAAAAAGTGTTTGAATTTTAAAGTGGAATGGAATAGGAGAAAAACTTATCACGAAGCTATGCAAAAACTCCCTGCGAAGAAAACTTTCTCTGCCTAAAACTTTTCTCCTGCGAAACCCCCCCCCCCCTTTTTTTATTGCTTCTCCTCTCTCCTATATATAGATAAATAATATATATTAAATTATTATATATTTTTTATATTTTTTTTGTTTAGCTGCGCAAATTAAGATTGCAATCAATTTCAAACTTTTTTTTATATTTATTTTTATTTAACTATGTAAAGAAGTGGGTCCTACTATTATAATAATATATATTTTATTTTTCTTTTCAAAACACGTTTTTCGTTTGTTGAAGAAAAGTTTATATAAAGTTTTTTTTTTTTTTCAAAAGTTTTTTATTTTATTTTATAAAACAGTAGATCCCATTTCATTTTTATTATAATTCTATACTTATGGGCTACTCTTTCATTCCACGGTCCACTTTTGCTTCAAATTCATTCATTTCTTTATTTTATTTATTAAACTGAACAAGACTAACAAACATATTAAAATACCAAGATTAAATATTAAATAAATATTAAAAACATTACTTAAATATAATAAAATTACGACAAAACAACTACCCCACACTTAGAAGTTTGCTTGTCCTCAAGCAAAACTAAAAGAAAATACAAAACTTAAACTAGTCCACTTTCGTAGGAAATCACGATTGCATTTAACATATGCAAGAAGCCTTTAAACCCCTAGGTGATCCCATAGAGGACGAGTTATAGTCTCGTGAGGGCTTTTAGTGGTGATACCCACAAACACATGTAAAAATCTAAACTTTCAGCTGTTTATCTCAGATAACAATAAGCGACCACAGTTTTGAAATCAAACAAGCATTAAATCAAATCCATATTTATTCAAAAGCTAATTCATCCTACAACAATCATACTCAAGTGTGTGTGTGAAATGACCAATATCAACGGTAAATATGATGTGCCTGTTTCAAATAAGTAAAATTCTCATAATCCTTACAATAACAACTATCCGACTTCTAATAAAGACTTGAGCATCATAAGCTCCCCCTTTGGTATGAATCTCCACTACGCTGAAAGCACCACCTGAGATCAAAAAGTTTTAATATCGGTTGTAATGGGGTAGAGGGGTTAGTGATGTGGCTAAAGAACGAAAGGAATAGGATATCACAAAAGTTTCAAAGACTTCATAGAGTTAGAGACATCATAATATTTTGCAAGAAACACTTCTTAAAACCTTTAGAAGTATAGAAAACGTAGGCCAATTATCATTGTGTTGGGCCTTTACTTCAATCTAAACAACCTCTCAACATCCAAACTTTGATTGTGAGACTCAAGAGACTTTCCTTTATCAAACCTTATATTGAATATATATATATATATATATATATATATATATATATACACACACACTTTTTTTTTATATATATATTTCTCCCCCATACTTATCTCTTATTTATATCCCACATCTTTAAGAAATGTCTCTTGCTCAAGAAATATGTCTCTTTAGCTCTATTCATCTTTAGAACAAGGGTAAAGATATAAATATTTTTGAGCTAGGTGAGAGATGTGATTACCAAAGAAAATAGCTAATCAATGTAGGCTCAAATTGGCTCACTAAGGGGATGTTCTCTTGGAAAATCAATCGAGGAACTGGCTGATTTGGCTTTGTGGTAAAAATCCTAGTGCCTTAATCATTTCACAAGTGATATCTGATCAGTCATTCGCCCCGAATCACTTTAGGAAGAGTTCTAATATTTAGTTCCTTCATGTCGAAATCAAAATGATCATTACAGTGAGGGTATAAGAACATACATGTTCTAGCATGCTTGTCTCATGCTTGTCTCTGTACCGAATAACATGGCTATTGTGCAAAAAAAAAATGAGTATAATTATCATAGACATGTATTAACTGAAGAAAAACATCAAGGTTCAAAATAATACTCATCATTAATTAAAACCATGATATTAAAGCTCAATTCTCATCACAGTAGCTGAAAGCATTCCTAAAAGCCTAGAGCTAGACTCAAAATCATAAAAATTTTAGACACTTTTTTTTTATCACAAAAATTAAAGATGGAAAATCAAAGAAATTAAAGATGCGTATAAAGAGTACAAAAGTAACTCTTTACTCAACCATCTTACTTTTATGATTCGAACCTTAAACTTTTGAGCCAACAATTTTTTTTTTTTTAATGACAATTATCTCCTCCCCAACCTATTCGAGACATTGTCCCCAATGTCTACTATATATAAGTAAAGAGTAAAAGACTTTGCTTGATCTAATGTTATTAAAGCAACATAAAGAAAAGAAAGAAAAAAAAATATTGTAAGTAAAACCATAAGAGTTAAGAAAGTTACAACCGGAGATTCAGATCTAGTACACGCTTCTTGCTGCTACTGTCCTTGGGGTGCCAGACCACCTGCGCCATCAATGGATCAGGTTTGGGTACGAAATTTTGTAGTTGGTTCATCAATTGATCAATAGTTGAAGCAGAGACTAGGATACGTTGACTTGCTTGTGTCATAAAACCCTGTTCCACAGCATGATCAAGAAAAGACAACAAACCATCATAAAAACCGTTAACATTAAGTAACCCCAATGGCTTTTTATGAAGATTTAGTTGGGCCCAAGACACAATGTTGAAGATATCTTCAATTATTTTTAGACCACCAGGTAATGTGATAAAGGCATCAACATTGTGATGCATGCATATCATTCATTTGTACATGCTCATGACCTGTAACTCATTACCTATAGTCCTACCAGTGATGTGTTTATTTTCAGCCAAAGCCTTTAGAATTTTACCTTGGACTTTGCTACCTCCAATATATGCAGAACTTGAGATACAACCCCTTAATCCTAAATTACCTCCCCCAAACACCAAATCGATTTTTCTTTCAGCTAAAATCCGACCAAGTTCATTAGCTGCTTTCCAGTATTCTTCATTCTTACTAGACTTTAGACTACAAAAGACACAAATGGTCTTCAATCTGCGTGTTGAGGATTCTGCCATTTCTATTCACTATCTCTCATTAAAGTTGTATGTATACTAATAATGATGAATGTATATATAAGGAAAAGATAGGGAAGTAAAAGGACAGTCCAATGGGTAAAGATAGCTATTTGACAGAAAAAAAAAATATTAGGTGTACAAATGTCAAAAAGAAAATATAGAAAAAGCTGCCGAAAGTAGAAAAAATCTATAAAAAAAAAATTCAAAAGTTAGAGATTCGTGCAGAAAATTCAAAAAGTAACTATAGGATGCAGAAAAATAAAACAAAAAGTTAAAAGTTGATTACTATGTGCAGAAAATTTGAAAAGTAACTGTGAGATGTGGAAAAATAATACAACGAAAAGTCAAAAAGTTAGTGATACACCTGACTGTAAACAGTAGTTGTGATTATGGCTCACATCTTCCTCTGGTTTTACGTCCAGTAACAGCTTGAACGCCTTCTATGAGTCGAGGATAGGCTTCCCATCCAGTTTTCTTATTAACTGGCAAACAGGGTCTTTTAACGTCAGATCCCCTAGACTGTAGCGCTGTTGCTCTTCTTTGAATAAGTTCCATAAATCTAAAAGAACACGTTGGACTTGTCCACAAGGATGCGTCTCAAGAATCTGTAGGATATTATCCAGAGACTCCTTACTCAGCCCATCCTTTATGAAT
>CATKHJ010152284.1:0-37868 GCA_949750685.1 Vernicia montana | reverse complement strand
AGCAGTAATGTCAGTAGAGAAGACAGGGACATTGTAGGTGCCAACCCACTGTGTTGCTCCGATTAAAGATATGCCTTTTTCTCGAGGCACATGAGCAGGACCTTCATCTGGCTTCAATGGCAAGGACTCCAATTTTAGTCCCCCTGTCCATTGGTTTCCAGAATCTGGCTTGAAATAACCCAGTTTTCTTCTGATTGAATCAATTGCCTTTCCTCGTTCATGGGCAGCTCCAAATAGGAAGGTAGGAACTGCAAGTTATATTTAAGATCAGTAACAATGCAGATATAAAATATATTCTTATGCACCAAGTTCCAATAGGGAAGTCAAAAACTCATGAAATATAGACCATTTGCACACAAAATGATTACCATATCACAAGAAAATTTCATTTATTTATAGCTCCTTCATTCTGACTAAAGAAATAACGCTATAATTTAGAACACAACACTAGCTTGCTTCGAATCCAATGCAAAATTCAATTCATTTGCTTAAAATGTCCTAAAGATGTTCAAATTAAGTGCGTCTAAGTAAATATATAAAATGTGATTCAGTTTCTGCTATTAGCTACTGATAGCTGAATGATATTTGCTTGATTGGTGTTACCAGACCCAAATAGATATAGATCAATGTACTTTTGGTTAAGCCATGTACATAAATCAGAAAGGCACTGAGACAAACCGAAAGAGAAAGGCAATACGTAATCTATTGCCACTTTGGTTGCATTTGATAGATAAAATCACAGTAGGGAAACAGCGTCTTGGACAGCCAGCTAGTGTTCTCAAGCTTTTTTTTTTTTTTTTTCACAAGATCCATATTTTCAAAAGATCCAGTTTTT
This sequence comes from Vernicia montana, assembly GCA_949750685.1. Taxonomy (NCBI): domain Eukaryota; kingdom Viridiplantae; phylum Streptophyta; class Magnoliopsida; order Malpighiales; family Euphorbiaceae; genus Vernicia; species Vernicia montana. The sequence goes on along the minus strand of CATKHJ010152284.1, from coordinate 37,033 downwards.
TTTACAAGCTTTTTTTCCCTAGTCAACTGCTAGTAAAACTAAATCAAAGAGCTCAAACCTTGAAGACCAGAGCCAACATCTACTGCCAAGGACTTTGCGAGCCCTGCTGAAAGGTCCAACGATGAATGTTCCAAGGGATGAAAGCAAATGTGGTCGACGACACCAAGCCGGGGATGACTTCCACAATGCAACTCAAGATCAATAGCTTCAAAAGCAGCTTTAACCATGGCAAGCACAGCATTCTTCAAAGGACATGAATCTAGAGATGGGTTTGGATCCAAATTTGAGACAAAAGTATAGCCAACTCTATTGTAGATTACATCCTCGAACTTGTGAATAATAGGTGCTTGAGGGAATAGCTTCGCTGCTCTTTCAATTGACTCCATTGGAGCCTTATTTCGACTTTCAGCTACGTACACTTTGCAGCAAGCAAGCGTCCGCTTCAACATGTTTATGTTTCTCCTCCTTGCCCCCTTTCACCAGGTGCACAAGTAGATAACTAAGATTATTCTGATCTGATATAAAAAAAGTCTTCTTACAGCTACAAGTTTCTATGAGAAGCATGTGAGCCAAAGGTGCCAAGGAGCATCCAGATCATCATTATTTTGATATGATACAAGGTAAATTATTATTTAATCTATAATATTTAATTTAATTAACTAATTCATCACTATTTTTTGAGAAATTAATTGATTAGTTTCTCAGTTTTAGTTTCGTCAGACTATTTTATCATTCTATCCAATTTTCTTTAAATTTATAAAAAATAATTAAAATGCTCTTATATATATAATAAATATAATTTTAATTTTATTATTTAAAAAAAATTCAAATTAATAAAATAATTATATAATTATATAATAATCAATTATTTATATAATAATTATTTAATTTTATTAATATAATTTTTTTATTATATATAATAATAAATAATTATATAATTTGATGTTATTAAATATAATTATTATATAATTAAATAAATTTTATTAATTTGAATTTTTTATTTTTAAATAATAAAATTAAAATTATATTTATTATATATATAAAGATATTTTATTCATTTTTCATAAATTTAACAGAAAAAAGTACAAAAACTGAACGGAATGACTAAATAGTCTGATGGAATCAAAATGAGGAACTAATTATTTAATTTCTAAAAAAGTAGAGACGAATTAATTAATTAAATTAAATTTCAGAAACTAAATAGTAATTTTTCCATGATATAAAAATGTTCTTCTACAGCTACATGTTTCTATGAAAAAGAATTGTTAATAATTCTTTACTCGTCTGGACTTAGGTTATGTTTAGTAAGCTGTAAATAATGAAATGTAATATAATCAAATACATTTATAGTGTAATATTTTATACTAGAAATACATTTAATTATATTACATTCTCGAAAAAATATTCAATTTGGAGTCTAAATTTTTACCAAATATTCAATTTGAGACATAAACTAAATTTTCATTCAATTAACTCCCTTAACTTACATTTTCGCTCAATTAAGGACTTAAGTGGATCACGTATCTAACAGAGTTATGTGGAGACCACGTGACCCTAACAGAGTTATGTGGGCTCACTAAATTAGGAGTGAAACCTATTTTATATTTTTTAAGAATAAAAAATATATTAAAATTTGTTTTTAAATAATTAAAATTAAAGACTAAAAAAAAATAACAAACTGTACAAAAAGCAATTCCACTCAAACCCAATACAAAAAGCAATGCAAAATTAAAATTCAATTAATCACTTTTTTTTTTTTTTTATTTTATAACATTTCTTAGAGATTGGATTAACAGTAGTAGTTCAAAATATATTCATCATAATATTAAGCCTACCAAATTTCAAATTTCACATCTAATATTTAAAATCGAAAATTAGTTATCCAAATATATCGAATCAATCATGATTTGTTGATAGTTGCAGCCATCATCTTGTGAAACTCCACAAAATTAGCACACCCATCTCTTCTGAATCAACAGGTGTAATCATCGGAAGAAGTTTGACAAAGTTGTGAAAACTCCTGGAGATTGATGAAACCATCATTGTCAGTGTTGGTATCATCCATCACGAGTTCGAGCTTTGCAATGGTGTAAATAGAACCTATAGCTTTCAAAACGCCGTCGAGCTTAGCTATGGAGATCTTGTCGTCGTGGTTGATATCGAATGGGTCGAAAACTCATTGATCGAGTGCGATTCAAACACCAAACCACCACTACTTCCGCCAACTGTTGCATCAATTGGGTTCCTGGGTTCAAAGGTGTGTTGTTTCCATGTAAGTTTTGCTTTCTTTTGTTTTTGCTTTTGATTTTTTGTTTGTTTTCTTGCTAATTTGTAGATTTTTAGGCTTGATTTTGTAGATATGATGGTTTTGCTATTGATCGATTTCAAGTCTATGATGGATTTTAAGTTTTGATGGCAAGTCCAATTTCTTTTTTCGTTTGATAAACCCATATTAATCATATATGGATTCATCCTTTTTTTTCGTTTTAAAATTAAATTAAGTTTTGATTTTAATATTGTTTATTACTTGTTTTTCTTTTAACAATATCTAATCTCATGTTGTTTTTTTAATCTTTAATCTTTAATTTTAATATTTTTATTATTAAAAAATAGGATTTTTTTTACTTTTAATAATTTTTGTTATTTAAAAATATAAATGAGACCCACAAACATGACTTTCCTAAAATGTCTTAAACGTTCATCTAAGCTAATTAATGGACAAGCCTTTAATTGAGCGAAAATGCAAGTTAAAGAAATTAAATGAACGAAAACTTAATTTAGACCTCAAATTAAGCATTTGATAAAAGTTTAGTCTCCAAATTGAATATTTCCCCTACATTCCCTTATGACTTACCAAACATACCAATGGAGCCTTACCAAACATACCAATGGAGCCTTCTTCATTCCCTTATGATCACATTACAACAGTCCGATTCCATGTTCATTGATAAACATATTTTATTGTAACATCTCTTGAATTAATTTTCACAGAATGGGCAAAACATATTCGCTAGTACAATATTTTATCTTGTGGCTACAATAGGGGGCCCAACTTCAAGTATTTTTCGATTATTTGTTCCTGTGAGAAGTCAGTAAAATACCCCTTCCCCACAGCTATGCCCTCTGCCTCTGCAAGTCTCTCAACTTCTTGCTGAACTCTTTCTCCTCCCACTTTACTTGGTTCCAACAAGTTACAAGCAACCTCAATTACATCATCACCGTGTGTGAGAGCCATGGTTTGTACTGAAGTAAGTCCACCTCCTCTCCCACTAACGCGTTTTGCAATTCTGCGAACAGCAGCAATGTCAGTAGAGAAGACAGGGACATTGTAGTTGTCTACCCACTGGGTTGCTCCAATTACAATTATGCCTTTTTCTTGAGTCACTTGGTCTGGACCCTCATCTGGCTTCACTGGCAAGGGCTCTGATTTTGGTACCCCTGTCCATTGGTTTCCAGAATTTGGCTTGAAATAACCCAGTTCTCTTCTGATTGAATCAAGTGTCCTCCTTTGTTCATTGGCAGATCCATATAGGAAGGTAGGGACTGCAAGCTATATTTAAGATCATTAGCAATGCATAAATACAAATATATTTTTATACACAGTTCCTGCAGGGAAGTCAAAAACTCATTAAATAAATTATTGCACAGAAAAATTGGTAGCCCAAAATGAATACCATTTTAATCAACCAGAAAAATTAGGCTACAATTTAGAGCTCAGCACTGACCTGCTTTGAAAACAATGTAAAATTCAATTCATTTGCTTAAAATGTTCAAAGGACGTCCAAATGCCTAATAAACAAATTTTTAATTCAAGGTGCAAACATAAGCCAACGAAGATCTACATGCACATATAAAACAAAGGTAAAATAAATAAAACTTGGTATTAATTCCATTTGCAAGGAATTATTACTAAATTCAAATGATATTTTGTTTTAATACCTATTTTCAATTGAAATCAGGACTTCAAGTAGATTCATAATGTGACTTTGTTTCTGCCATCAGTTACTGATAGCTGAATGACACTACTTGATTACCGTTACCAGACCCAAATAAAAGGATTCAATGTACTTTTGGCTGAAATGACCATCACTTCTAACTCATAATTCAAAATGCCACCGAGACAAACCAAAAGAGAAAGGCAATACATAATCAACTGCCACTTTGGCTGATCTGATGTATAAAAACACAGTGAGGGAAAGCCTCTTGGATGGCCAGATTCTAGACTTATCATCTAACTAGTGGTCAGACAAACATTTTAACAAGCATTTTTATCCCTGGTGTACTACTAGACAGAATTAAGACAATTTCATTTCTAAGAGCTCAAACCTTGAAGAGTACAGCCAACATCTACTGCCAAGGACTTTGCAAGCCCTGCTGCATGGTCCAAAGATGCATGTGCTAAGGGATGAAAGCAAACGTGGTCGACAACACCAAGCCGGGGATGACTTCCATAATGCAACTCAAGGTCAATAGCTTCAAAAGCAGCTTTAACCATGGCAAGCACAGCACTTTTCAAAGGACATGAATCTAAAGATGGCTTTGGAGACAAACTTGACACCAGAGTATATCCAACTCTATTGTAGGTTACATCCTCGAACTTGTTAATAATAGGTACTTGGGGGAATAGCTTTGCAGCTTTTTCAATCGACTCCAATGTAGCCTTGTTTCGGCTTTCAGATATGTACACTTTGCAGCAAGCAAGCGTCCACTTCAACATGTTTGCTGTTTCTCCTCCTTGCCCCTTTTACAAATTGCACAAGTAGATAACTAAGAGGATAAAAATGACATCATCAAGAAATTTTGTGGTCACAATTCCAGGGGATCACAGTTGCCATATTGCAGAAGTGCAATTTTTAAGCAGCCTTTAATAGAAATATTCACATGTAATTGCAATTTCAAAGTAAAAAGTGCTAAAAATTTTAAAATAGGTGAGGTGAAAATAGGGAACATAACTATCAAATGGAAACTTGGCTAGAAAATCAGGTTGGATATAGAGTCTTTATTAAATGGTTCCGATGACTGTATATCTAGTTTGTATGCAAATGAACTGCAATCACCACAACCCTCCACATCTGAAATTCTTGAATTACTTGTTCTCATTTCAGCCTAGCTAAATCAGCCAAGAGTTGCAATTAGCTATATCTTTCCATTTGACAAACACTCTCTGCAACCGGCACAGCAATTGAATTTGATAGTCCCCAACCCATCGCAATAAAATATTCCGCTGTCTTAAAACCAACTCAAATTGACCCTCAAAGTCACATGCTTACTATACAGAAGAATATCTTTCCAGTAACCTGCAACTTCTAAAACCATCCCCATCTCATCTTAGCTATATTAGCATTATAGCATATATTAGGATTTATAGTCTCTGAACATCTGTTAAAATACTCACAAGGAAACCAAATCTGAAAAACTATTCTTTCTCAAAACATAAAAATACCAATTTTTCTGGCACAAATTCATCTGAAAATGAGCTAGAGATATTTTAGCATATAGGTATCAAATTACATTCTCAGCAAAAAGGGCCAAATAAAAGCAAAATTGAGAATCAGATAACTAAACAAAAGAGAACAAGTATAATAGCAAGTTCTACAAGAGACACCAAAAATACCCCATGCCCTTCAAAGAACTCCTCAAAACTCAACCTCCTTGGGTTTAGGGTAACCATCATATTCCAATTTCACACCCAGACCCGCTCTTATAACCCGAAACTTCAACCTCAAACTATCCATGATTTCCTGTACACTCTCATCCTCAGGATTGGACACCGGGTACTTCTCGATCAACTCTTCCATTTGCTTAATGGACTTATGCACCCGGGCCGAGAATCCACTCGGGTCAATCCGAATGACCGAGTTCCATACATCGACACAGCCCCGGTAGAAGCCGAGTTCCTCGCCAACTTCGAAGCCAGTCTTGAGCCCCACTTGTGTAGCTTCCTCTTTTCCTGCGATTAGACCATGATTGTAGCCTTCGTCATAACCTTCTTTGAAGTGGGTCTCCTCTAGATTTAGCGAGGATTCGAAAATATCTTCAATGGAGTTAGACTGAGACCGAGACTCCATGAAAGGATTTTACTTTTGCAAAGAGAAGAATATGACACAAAATCTATAAATTTGGATTAACTTAGAAAATAGATAAATGAGTTTCCAAGATTTTAGTTAGTTAAAGAGAAGAAATTGGTAGCTACCTGCTTGGTGGTGTAGAATGTAGATGTCGCAGCAGAGAATACCATGCGAGAGAATGGCTCTCAGCAGTGGATACTTCTTGATTCTTACACGGTATATTAGCCCAAAATTAGTCTTGTTTATTGGGCTTTGGGCCCAAAATTGATTTTATTTTATTTTATAACATGTGTTCTAGTTATTGGTTCTCGTTCTTCGTCATGCTCACACATTGTTTGATAAAATGCCTCAACCACAAATTTGAAGAGTTCTAATTACAAGTGAACTTTCAGCAAGGGTTTTGGATTTGTCTGAATGTGAATCTACACTTTCAAAATCATATTGCTTAACCTTTTAACCATGAACTCAACATGACAGACCAATAATAAAAAAAAAATCATGACATATACATATGCTGTCTTCTTGTTGCTTAAGAAAAAGGGTATGGCCATTAATAAGAGAGTTGACTAATTTTATATTTTCTATTGCATTGTAAATTCTAACATTTGGATTGATTGGATGCTTTCTCTTGAATGTTCCTTATAAAATATGAAATGATAACCCTCTTTAACTAAATAAATAACAAGCCAATTCCAGCTCTTGAATTTGCAATATCCACACGCTACAATTAAATATGATACTAATATCTTTATATACACACAATTCAAATACTATAAATAATGCCAATAGGGTCGCATGGCTTTTTATATATTATTTCTAAAATGGGTAAAGTGCAGAGAGCATAGAAACTCTAAAACAGTGAGAAAAGTCTCCAGAATCAGCGCCAGGAAACAGTTCCAATGCGTCTTAAAAAGCATAGTCAGCGCCGCTCTCTGCAAGTCTGAGAGGAGTAGATACATGTTGCTTTTTGCATGACAAGCAACAAATAAGCCTTTATTTCCCAAAATAAATTTTAAAAAAAAATTATATGCCTCTTCAGATCCAAGAAATAAAGACCACCCCATTTTCGTTTCTTTCTTCTTCTTCTTCTTCTTCTTCTCCCTTTCCAATATTTGGCTTCAGAGAAAGATCAGAGATATGGCTATGGGAGGATCTTACAAAGGAAATAGCAGAGGAAAGTCCTATGGGATGATTCTACTTTTAGCATTTGGGGCTGCATTGCTTGGTGTTATGGTGATTCACAAGCTTAGAGAAAGACGCATCTTCAACCTCCTTGTCAAAGAGAAGGACCGTGAGCTCATTTCTCTTCACCTTCTCCTACAGGTCTCTCTTTCTCTTTCTCTGTCTCTGTGTCATGCATGACTGTTACTTTCTACGTGTCTTTCTCCTTTTTTTTTTTGACAACTATCAACTATCATGCATTGTCTTTATGTGTAATTTTGACTTCTTGTGTGCTTAAATACAAAAAAAAAAAATTATTTTTCAACATTTTTTTATTGTGTATATTTCAATTGACACAAACTGCCAAGTTTTGAATATGCTTCTTGTTTTCCTGTTAATTATGTGCAAAAGCTTGAGATTTGTATGGTAAACAGACAATTTTAGGTTGGCAGAATCCTTTGCCTAAATTTATACATCCTATACCATCATTCATTCTACCATTGAAACTGCCCTGTTTAGGAGTATTTTATCTTTTCATTACAAAGGCAATGCTAGAAATTGGAGAGAAGACATATCCATCCCAAAGTTCAATGAAAAATAAGATAATAGTATTAGTAAATAGCCCTAGTGTACAGTTACATGCAACTCGAGGATAGTTGAATTCCCGAGTGCACTCTTCACTGGCATGGAGGCCACATATAATAATATAATCGCCCATTTGGCGTTGTTTTAAAGCAAAAGCAAACCCTTTTGATTTGATGAGATGGAGGTATCACATATTCACATCGAGAATTGCTTGCATTACATTTTATCAAATTGCGATCTACTGGTGCAGGGTTGAACTTGAACTGAGAACCCAGGTTAGGTCACTTAACACAAAATGCTGTTGTAATATGACCATGATACTTAATTCTCGTCACATAGTATTAGTTGGGAACTGGATTTATTTTTTCTCTATGTTAGGAAGCATAAAATGCGAGAAAAAGTCATGCGGAGACCAGACAGAGTCACCCATAATCATTCCAGAAAGTCAATTACACGTAAATTTTTTTGTGGCATTTCTTTTTATCAATGTCACTCAAATGCATAATCAATTTCAGCTAATCTTGATTCACTTCAACAAAATGCTTGAACTAGGACAATATTATTCTTAAGGTTTTCTCCTGGGGAACCACTTGGTTTTTCCTGTTCTATTTAATCTGATATCATCATTTAACGCCTAATTTGATCTCTAAATACTAACACTGCATCTTTTTCATTTGCACAGAAGGAAAGAGAGTACACCAAAGAAATGACAAGAAAGACTGAAGAAATGAAAGCCAAGATATACTTCGTCAGAACCCAAAAAATGGAGAGTGAGAGAAGAATTCTGGAGTTGCAGTCCACAATTGATTCCCTAAGAGATGAACAAAAGATCATGGAGTCTGCACTTGAGGAGAAGCAGAATGAGATCAAAATGCATAGGGAGACAAGCATAGATCCAGACAAAGAAAATCCTCAAATGATAGTCCTAATGGAAAGTTTGAAGCAAAAGGAATCTGAAATTGAGGATTTGAAGCGTCGTTTTGAAAATGCGCATAAGATATGGTCAGTAAGCACAGATGACCCATCAAACCCACAAATAAATTTAAATATGACCACAAATTTGGCTCATAAAGATAAGACAGAAATCAGTGAGAGTAAAGAAAAGGATGAACAACTACATGAATCTACAAACTACAAAATTGGTGTGAATTCACCAAGAGACAATGCAGGTGATAATGAATCCACCACTATCATAAAGATGGGCATTATTGATAGGAGGAAAATGTCCAGAGAAGAACAGTTAAAGATGCTGGACAATTCGCTAGAAAGTCTTAGAAATGAAGGTGCAGTTGGAAAAGGGACTGTTGATAATGGTCAAGGAAATAAAATGGGAAGTTCTCAAGATAATGGTGCTTTAGATGCTGGACAGGAAAATAATATTGCAACCGCAAATGAGGGAATTGTCAGCACAGTTGGGAAAGTGTCACAAACTGGCAATGCTGATAACAATGTGAGAGCAGCGGATAGTGAAGGGCATAAAGTTGCCAGAGATGAGCAGCTGGGACTTACAAGTTTTCAACAAGAAGACCAAGATCGAGGGACTTTCAAGGGTGCAGTGAAGTTGGAAATGGCCAACAACACGAGAAGTTCCAATTCTAGGGTGAAGGCAAAACATGCAAAAGGAAAGCGATGGAGAATACTTGCTCGGAACAGGATGTTGGAGAACAGTAAAGGTTCTGAAAACAATGGAGCTGTTGGCCTAAGAACAAAAACCTTTTCTCCCAGTGATCAGGAAGGATTGATAGACGGAGAAGCTGCAAAATCTTCTAATGAGGGAAAAACAGGCAGCAAGAGAGTAATGAGTGGAAATGACCCACTGGAAGTAACAAATAACGGGGATTTTTCTAATGTCAAATTACTGGAACCTCAAAACCCTGACAACTCTGAAAATCTGAAAAGCAAACCTGTTATAGATGGTACAAGTTACCATTTAGAGAAAGTGCATGGGATGTCAAAAAGGTACCATGTATCTCAGGATGGCCAAATGTTGACACATGGGCAAATCAGAGGCAGTGAAGAAAGCAGAAACAACAGAAATATGAGCATTCAAAACAGTGCTGAACAAGTGAATACTGCTAGCAAGGATGAAAGGCCAGAAGAAATACAGGCTCAAGATATAGACAGAGAGACAGATGAAACCACAGGAGACCTTTTCACGGAATCAGTTTCACATTTGGAAGAAGACAAAGAAGAGTACAAAGAGGAATCAGACGAGTCTGAGTTCTAGCTTTTTTTTTTTTTTGCCAAAGGAGTCTGAGTTCTAGCTAATTAACAACTTTTATGCTATTTTGCTTGCTGGTAAATACTTGCATGCGCAATAGAGCAGTTAGCAGTTGCATTAGCTTTTTATGTCGGAACTAAATGGAAACATAATGGATTATCTTCTCTAGACAGAGAACTAATAATGTTTGGGAGACTAGTTATGTTTGGGACTAATAATGTTCTGGGTCGGAGCCAGAACCTAGCGTTTCCTTATTATAGGAATTGGAAATTCAATTTCGGGTTCGATTTGAAGCCTAAGGTGAGTTTTTGGTACATGGGTTTTTCGTAACTGTTTCAGATTGATCTTTGATAATTGATGGGTATGTTGCATTGCATATAATACTTGTTTACATTAAATTTCATTTGGTTAATCGGTTTTTCGGGTTTGGATTTGGATCCAGTATCTATATATGCTATGAAACCCTAGTGAGGATTGAGGAGATTCAAGGGATAGGAAGAGGTCTGGTATCATCTAAGCCGCTGAGAGATGGATAGAATCTGATTCTTGATATGCTGATGGTAAATCCGTGGGTGAAGCCTTTTTGGTCCAACTTCGAGAAGTATATCGCGCTTCATGATTAGGGCAAAAAAGTCTGCAATCAAAGTGGATACTTGTTCACGATTGTTAGGTTACCTTGGTTAGTCTTGGATGAGCTTGACAGAAGAGTCCTCGATAGGAATTTGTATAGCTACAATTGGAGAAATCGTGCTTAGTACTATGTTTTTCCTCTAAACAGAAGCTCGATTTATTGCGATGGGTGCTTTAGAAGGTTACAATTAGCATCAGCCGTATCTTGCCCATCTTGCTCTTATAATCATTTATGTGGCCCAAATTGTATGTCGGCGGCCATGGCCTCGTCCCACTTGGGTTTGCTAGCGAAGAGCATGTCTTGGTTCACGTGGGGCTCATCAGAATCGCCAAAATCAAGCTTCGATTGTAGCTATTCCAATCCTTGACCACTGTCAATGACCAGTAGCACTGCTTCCCTCATCTGCTATGATGCTCAGACATCTCCAATTTCCTTCATTTGCTGATTAGTAAATATGGCATTTCTCTGGCTCACATTTTGTTCATAAACATCTATTTTGAAAGAAATTTAAGGCGTTTTGCTTGGATCTAGTTGATTTCTGCCGCATTGTGTATTTTAATTTGTGTTTGGAAAATTTTGGAGTTGGTAGGGTTTTTTGCTCTATTTGTTAGCTGAGAAAATGGAAGTAAAATGAATTATTTGTTTTTTTTTTCTTTGATTTGTGTAGAATAATTATTTTTTAACAGAATTAAAAAAAAAAAAAAAATGGGACCTATTCTAACATGACATGTTGACGTAGTAGTCCACGTTAGCCTCCCAGGCTTAGATTTCAGCCAGTGAACACCAGGTGAAATGATTTTAAAAGTTTAGATATTTTCCGGCAAAAAAATTTTCTTTAGTGATCACATTGAAAAAATACTAAAGTTTAGTGATTTTCTAAGCTATTTACCCCCTAGTGACTAGTGCAGGCGTCCACAATATAATGCAATCCTCCTTTGTGAAAGAATATAAGCCCCTAGCCAGTAGCTGCAACTAAATGGCTATAATGGATGCCTGAAAATCACACCATCAATTCTAAGACATTAACTCTCTGCCAATAACATGCCTACTGCATCACTCCTTGAGAAACAATACTATTGAATCACATATGAAGAGCAATATTCACTTATATTTTGCCCAAGTAACATACCCGGCGCACATCCTAAAATCTAAAGTTGGTCCCTTTAGCTGGAAGGGAAAAGAGGAAAAATGTTCAGTTGATAATTAGAAGTAATAATGGCAACGAATGAAAACAGGTAATGAGTAAAGCAAATGGTTATTTCTTCACAATTGAAGTTTATCATTTGTTATAGACAAAAACCAAGTAAAGAGAAGTTTTTTTGTCCATCAATTAAATATATATATATATATATATATATCGCCAAAGTCCATCAATTAAATATAAACCTTCAAAAAGATGATTTCATTTTTATTAGAATATAAAAGGTAAAGGATCAAATGATCAGAGTAACTACAGAAAGGATAAGCAAATGAAAAGAGGTTTTGCTTCCCAAAAAGCAATTTAGTTTTTTAAGTTTAGCCATCCATCATTCTCCAATAAAATAGATCGCAAACTGGTAAGCAGATAATCTGCAAACGATTAAAATGAAATTCCAAGACATGTGATTCCAACCAAACACATTATTACCAGGAATGTCAGCGGGATGACTCAAAGCTTCAAACCTCAGTGAACTGCTTCTACCAGTTTCTGCAAACAGACAATGATGCGTTGGAAAAAAGCTATAATCATTTTCTCTAATCTCAGAGTATCACAAAAAAAAAAGAGCTAAAAAAATTGGCAATTGGATTGGATGGGCAGCAACTTCCTGCTAAGGTTGATAAGACAGGCACCTGGCATGTGAGGCAAATATACCATTTTCTGATAACATGCCTCTTTTCTCAAAATACTTCCCAACCAAGTTATTAGCTCCATATGAGAGCTTATATGGAAAAAGAAGTAACCTCATGATGCATTGCTAAATGATAAATTACAGATGTAGAAACCTTTTTTTGAGAAGCGTGGTTGTAAATGAACTACAGGCAGTAAGCTATTTACTTTATTTTGTTTATGAGAATTTCATTGCTCCTTATTTTTTAGTATGTGCAAGCAAAACTAAAGGCATTAAGCTATTTAATTTACTTTCTTAATGAGAATGTCATTGCTCCTTGTTTGGTATATGCATTTGGAAAGCAATAACCTTTTTTATGAGCATAAAAATCCAATACATTCAATTAATATGCCGGACTCAACATGAGACCATGATCTAAATTAGAGCCAGAAAGAAGTGGGGTCTAAAATTACAGAGAACAAAAATCACATTAAGATCTAATGTATACCAAACAGTTATTAAAGGAGAACAAGCACTCTATTGCACCAGCCAAAATGACAAGGCCAGATTATACGAGAAAGCATATGATCGTCACAGCAAAAATATACAAAAGGTACCTCTTCCTTTTTGCCTTTGCCTCTAGTAAAGAACTTGTATCCACCAAAGAAGAGTAGACCCCAACCAGATAAAGAGACAATTACAAACTGCAAAAGCAGAACATCCAGTAATAGTAAAGAAAATTTCTCACGTGTAAATTGCTATTACAATAGTTAACTGATCAAAATCTGTTGCATTTATGGACAAAAAAAATTTCTTAGAAGTTCTGAGCAAATGACCAACAATGCACTCATTTCCCAGGGAAGAAATGTAAAGATTTGAGAGAGGGGAGGTGCAAAAAAAAAAAAAAAACAATGTTACTGACTTAGAGTGTTACCTCAGCCGAACAAATTTAGTAACAGTAGCAATATAAAAGAAATAGAGAAGGTAAGACTCACATGCTCTTCCTTCCACTTAGCTGGATTCATAGGGTCTTGCCAACAGTTAACCTTTGGAGGCCCATGGTGATCTGCAATAAGCGTGAAAAGAAATCAAGAGTTAAACCAAGAAACAGGATTATCATGAAACAAAATTGAATCTTTCATTCACCAAAGAGCACACCAACAGCCAATTAAGGTACTAGCATGAAACACAAATTAATTTTAACAACAAAATACAAAATTTTACTTCATCCTATCAATGCATCTAACAGTAATTGAAGATACGCTTAAGCTTGATTAAAGATGGGATTTTTTTTAACTAATTTAATTACAAATAAGAAAGAGGACATATCGCTTTCACTTGCTCTCGTCTCAAATTTATCGGCATCCAAACTGAGACTGCAAACACAAATTGCATCATCGATCTCCGATCTACAGCAATTGAAATCGGGAATACCGGAACTCTCGACAGAAAATACATATCTACCTTCTATATATATATACCAACTTGCACAAATATGTGTGCAGAGCTTACCAGCAGCACCGGCGAGGCCACGGCGGTGGATGAGGGAGGCGGCTTGAGCGGAGGTTCTGGGAGAAGAAAGACGTGAGAGAGTAGCTGCTAAAGTAGCCATGGCTCCCGGCGATTAGAAAATTGTGAGAATCAATGGGACAAAGGCAATGGGTGAGAGATCGGAAGTGATTATAGGACAAGGGACTTGAAAGCAAACGACGTCGTATTAATTGGTTCGTCGTCAAATAGTGCATATAAATGGTGTATCAATGCTGAATAAATGATAATTCACCAAGAAGCCTCTGACGACATGCCGTTCCTCCCCGTTTAATTTTAGAGGATTGCCGCTGCCTAAAAACGACCAAACGCACCAATTTTGGTCGTTTATGCGAATACTCTATTTGTCAACAACTGTGATTACCTTCAACATGGATTCATTTCAAACAATACTACCAAATCATATATTTCTACAGCCAATGCCCAATAATGGCACTTGCATACAACAGTTACTGGCCTTTGAATGATTTGGAAATCTGCCATGGCCACTTGTATTAATGATTTCTTTAACAATAATTTTTTTTTTTTTAAAAAAGTTGACTTTGGCTTGAGCATTTCATATTTTAAATCAAGAGGGATTAGTCAAAAACTAATCATAGCTCACCTATTAAGAAATCAATGTAGAAACTGCAAAAATTTATTGAGAAATTAAACACATACACAGCAAAAATAAAAAAATAAACAACTCACGACATAAAAATTTTACGCGGTTTGATTTATTGGTAAACTTACGTTCATGATTCACAATGAATAATTCACTATAATTTTTATAGTTACACGGTACAATTTTTGGACGGAAAAAATTGTAAATTCTCTCTCACATAACACCCAATATATCATTTTCTGACTGTGGACAAAAGATTAAAGAACTGTAGGATAATTTTTAAACGGATAAAAATTATCAAAACTCTCACAAAATAACACTCACAAAAAAATCTAACTCTTTTATTTTTCTTTGTTTTTCCCTCTTATGTTCTATATTTTCCTTACATCTTCTACATATTTATAAGTAAGAGAATTTACTCTTTCACGCGTAAGAGAACTAGCTGCCAGCTCTCTTTGCTAACTTGACTTCTTCCTTTTTTATTTTTTTGTTTGATGAGCTCTCCATGTTGGAGGGACCCACTCAACAAATCTCCCCCTTCTGACAACATGAAGGGCTCATCCCTCAAATAGAAGTTTCTGTACTCCGAGTTTTGATGATTTTCTTTATAACCTATTTACAGGGCTCCTCCTTCTTTACTAATATGGAGTTAGCACAGGGCTTCAAAATTCCACATCTTTCAACCTTATCAGAAAATTGTACTCTCTTCACAGTTTTCTCAATCTTCTCCACTAAGTTGGTATGCTTTAGAGAATAACCATCCATATAGCAAATATTTTTTCCTTTCTTTCTTCCTAACATAACCAAGCAACCTCTTTTGTACACTTTACATATATTTCTAACACCAACATATTTGTACTACTGTGATGATAGCTCTCTTAGTGAAATTATATTTGCTCTTGCAGTAGATACAACATTGGAAATATTTTTGACAGCACCGTTGTGGAATTTTAGGCGAACACTCCCAACGCTTTCAATTTTTAACTTCAATTTGTTTCCCACATTGATGTTGCCAAATCTCCCATCAGTATGTAAAGTGTCAAACATGGCTCGATCTCTGCATATATGTGAATCAGAAGCAGAATCCACCACCCAATTAGATTTGCTCTCTCCAAAGAAATCACCATAAACATCTTCTTCTTTTACAAGGTGAAAATCATCATCAGACTCATCATCGGATCTGATCACATTTGAGGAATCACCATCATCAATTTTCAACTTACCCTTCATATTTTCTTGCAGTTGCTTAAGACTTTTCAAGTCTTCTTTTAGCTTTGGACAACAATACTGTATGTGACCAGTCTCCTCACAATAATAGCACTCCACATTGCTATAATCTCTCCCCTGAGATTTTGATATATTCTTATGATCACCTCTCCTTTTATTTTGACTCCTCCCTTTCTCAATTAATGATATGCTCTCACTCTCAGTTGAAGTGCTCTTACCCCTCATCATCCTCTCATTTTCTTTTAACATCGTTGTCACCTCAATCAATTTCTGTGTGATTTTTCCAGCACACACTGTTTACACCAACGATTTGTAGGATTTGGATAATGACGCAAGCAAGAATAACGCCTGCTCCTCATATTCAGCTTTTTCACCAGCATTCAGTAATTGAAATACTAGTTGATTAAATTTATTGATGTGGTTATGAAGGTTTCCTCATTCCTCCATCTTGAGCGAATACATCTCCATTTTTCTTGAACAACCGGTTAGTCAGCGACTTTGATGCATAGATCTCCTCCAATTTGTCCCACAACTTTTTTGGTGATGTATCCTTAATCACTTCAAATTTTATTTGTAGGGCAAGTGCTAACCGGATAGTGCTTACCGCCTTTCTTTGAATAGTCTTCTATTCGCTCTCAGTTATACTCGTTGGATTTTCTTCATCCAAAACCGAATCAAGACTTTATTGCACCAAAAAGTCCTGAATAGTACTCTATCATAGAGTAAAATTACCCTTTTCATCAAATAAAAGGTTTGAATATTTAAATGCACTCTCAATTTTATATGAAAAACTCTTATATATATATATATATATATATATATATATATATATATATATATATATATATATTTGTGAATAGTACATCTTTTACAGTACCGTATTAATAGTACTGTATGAACAGTACCCCTGTTACAGTTACAGGCTGGACTACTATAATTCCAAACAGTGTTGTTACAGTCTTCAAATTATGCAACAATAACCATGCAAAAAATTTGCGCAATTACTGTTTTACTATTCATCAAATTTTCAATTTCACTTGTTTCATAAATGGATCACGCTAAAAAAATTCGTCGTATTTTTCTTTTCCGTATAGTATATTTTTTTCTCAAAATATGATACTGCTCGGGACAACACTCCCGCTTCAGTCCCAATAAAATCTTTTTCTGATGTGAAAAATCAGTTTATATTGCAACCACATAGCATACTACAAATATTAATGGGCTGGGATCATCAATCAAATGGCTCTAATACTACTTGTTGAAAAATTAAACACATGCACAATAAAAGCAAAAAAATAAATAACCCACAACACAAGAATTTTACTTTGTTTGGTTTTTTAATAAACCTACATTCATAATACACAAAGGATAATTCACTATAATTTATAGTATAATTTTTAGACTGAAAAAATTATAAATTCTCCCTCACACAATATCTAATAATCAACGCCCAATATCCCAATATATCATTTTCTCATAGTAGATAAAAAAAAAAAAAAAAATTGAAAAAGTGTAGGATAATTTTTTTGACGAAAAAATTATCAAAACCGTCTTTCAAAATAACACTCACAAAAAAAAAAATCTAACTCTTTTATTTTCCTGTATTGTTCTATATCTTCTTTACATCTCCTGCCTCTATTTACAGGTAAAAGAATTTAACTCTTCACGCGTAAGCACGCGTTTGCAAGTTGGCAAATGCCAACTTGCCTCTTCTTCTTTTTTTTTTTTTTTTCCAGAGTCAATGCATCTCTTGAAACCTAAATTCATCCCAAAAATTGTGCCTTTTAGCTATTTTCCCACTTCCAAACCTCAAAGAATCAATGGCTGAAGCAGTTTTGTTGAACATAGCAGAGGGAATTATTAAGATGTTGGGTTCTCCAACACTAGAGGAGATTAAGCTGTGGTGGTGTGTGAAGGATGAGCTTGAGAAACTCAAGAACAGAGTCTCCACTATCCAAGCTGTGCTTCTTGATGCAGAGGAGCAGTCCTCACAGAGTCATCAAGTCCAAGTTTGGCTTAGAATGTTGAAAGAAGCTGTTTATGATGCAGATGACCTGTTAGATGAAGTCTCCACGGAGGTTCTCTGGCAGCAAGTCATATCTGACAATAGATTGGTAAAGGAGGTATGCCTTTTCTTTTCAAGTTCAAATCAACTTGTTTATGGTATAATAATGGCCCATAAGATTAAAACTATTAGAGTTAGACTAGAAGAGATTGCTGCAAATACAAAGTTTCACTTGCAGGAGATTTCTTTAGAAAAATGTGTTACGACTAGGGAAAGGGAGCAAACTCACTCCTCTTTACCTGAATTGGTAGTTGGTAGAGAAGATGATAGGAAAGCGATTGTAGAACTTTTATTGTCTCCCAACTATGAAGAGAATGTGCCAATCATTTCAATTGTTGGAATTGGTGGATTGGGGAAAACAACTTTAGTTCAACTTATATTGAATGATGAAACAGTTAAAACCCATTTCGAGCTTAAATTATGGGTTTGTGTTTCTAATAATTTCGATGTAAAATTGATAGTTGAAAGTATTTTAGAATCTGTGATTGGGGAGAAACCTATAAATCTTGAGTTGAATACATTAAAAAATCTCCTCCATGAAAAAATCCATGGAAAGAAATACTTGATTGTTTTAGATGACATATGGAATGAGGATTCTAAAAAATGGTTTGACTTGAAGGATTTGTTAGTTGGTGGTGCGAGTGAAAGTAGAATAATAATAACAACACGTAGCAAGAAGGCTGCAAAGATTACACGGCCAGTTGTGTTATATGAATTACAAGGCTTATCTGAAACTAATTCATGGAATTTGTTCAAGCAAATGGCATTTGAGAGAAGTGAAGTTCCAAGCTTAAGCATAGAGACAATTGGAAAGGAGATTGTTAAAAAGTGTGTAGGAGTTCCACTAGCCATAAAAATAATAGGTGCCTTACTGTACTTTAAGGAGTCACTGGCTGAATGGCTATCCTTTAAAGATGGGGAACTCTCAAAAGTAGATCAACAAGGAAGTGATATTTTGGCTACTCTTAGATTGAGTTATAATCATCTGCCCTCGCATTTGAAACATTGTTTTGCTTATTGTGCATTATGTCCAAAAGACTACAGGATCAATGTAGAAAGCTTGATACATCTTTGGATGGCTCAAGGGTGTATTAAGTCATCAGATTCAACCCAATGTCTTCAAGATATTGGCCGTGAATGTTTCATGGATCTCCTGTGGAGGTCCTTCTTTCAGGAAGTAGAAAAAGATGAATGGGGCAATATAAATAGTTGTAAAATGCATGACTTAATACATGACCTTGCTATGTCAGTAGCTGGAGTAGAAAGTGTTTCATCAGATTCAAATGTAGCTTGTGTTGATGAGAAAACTCGACATTTATCAATTAATTTTGATTATGTCTTGACATGGCAAGTTCCACCTTCCTTGCTTAAAGCAAGCAAAGTGAGAACATTTCTTGTACCAAACAAACCAGCAGGGGTGTGCAAAATGGAAAGGGATGGATGCCATTTAATTTTTTCTAAATTGAGTTGTTTAAGAGTGTTAGACCTACATGACTTGGGGATTGATGTAGTGCCTTGTTCCATTGATAAATTGAAGCACCTGAGGTATCTTGATCTCTCTGGGAACCATGATATCAAGTTACTTCCTGATTCAGTTATCAAACTGCAAAACTTGCAGGTGCTGAAACTAGAGTATTGCAGTAGGCTTCAACAATTACCAAAAGATATCAGAAAATTGGTCAGTCTTAGGCATCTCAGCCTTGATGGATGTGATGGGTTGACACATATCCCTTGTGGGATTGGAAAACTGACTTGCCTTAATAAATTATCAAGATTTGTTGTGGCCAAAGATTATTCTGTTCCTGAGAATTATTGCAGTGGACTGTCTGAATTACAAGTCTTAAACAACTTGAGAGGAAAGCTTGAAATTGTAAATTTGAGATATGCCGTGAGAAATTCTACATTTGAATTTAAGGCAGTCAGTTTGAAAGAGAAACAACATCTTCAGTGCTTGAAATTTGAGTGGAAGTCATATTATGAAGTGTATGATAAAGATAATTGTGAAAATGAGGTTGAAAATGATGAAATGCTACTGGAAGCACTGCAGCCACATCATAATCTGAAAGCGCTATACTTGTCTGCCTATAGAGGAGTGAAGTATCCAAGCTGGCTTTCTTTCCTCTCAAATTTGGTAACTCTGACTTTTACAAATTGTGAAAACATCCATCATCTTCCAGCATTCGATCAATTCCCTTATCTTGAATGTCTGGAAATTTGTGGATTAACTGCTCTGGAGTATATAGATGCTGGCCTAAATTGTGGTGATATGTTCTTCCCTTCCCTAAAGAAACTCAGGCTCTCAAGCTGCCCAAATCTAACGGGATGGCAGAGATGCAGCCAGCTAGATATGGGAGCTTCATCAACAGCAGAACTGCCATGCTTTTATTGTCTTTCTTATCTGGACTTCAATTATTGCCCCAACCTGACTTCAATGCCAGCTCTTCCATCACTGGAAGAATTATCAGTGGCAAGGGTCAACATGAAGTCTTTGGAGCATGTATTGAAGTTGACAATTGCAATACCACCATCTAGCTCTTCTTCTTCATTTTCCCATTTGAAAATTCTAAGAATTTGGCAAATAGAGGATCTAGAATTTATGCAAGGGGAGTTGCTGCAATTGCTCACTCATCTTGAAGATCTAGAGTTTTGGCATTGCCGAGAAATAACAAGTCAGTTCAACAATGATGGAATGTCATGGCAAGGGCTTAGAAGTCTTCATTCTGTTAAATTTACTAACATTCCATTGTTAACCTCTCTTCCGAAGGGGCTTCAACATCTTCCTGCTCTGCATAGTCTCCAAATCAGAAGTTGTCCTTATTTTATGTCTTTACCAGAGTGGATGGGCAACCTCACTACATTACAACATTTACTCATCTATGAATGTCCTAGACTGGAAGCAAAATGCAGAGATAACATGGGTGAATATTGGCCTAATATTGCTCACATTCCAAATATTACAGTAGAGCACCGAACAGTTCAATGGAAAGGCCTCTATAAACTGTGATTAGAAGAATCTATCACATTTTCACTGGGTAAGTATTTCTCCACTTGAATCTGTTTTGTGGTACAGAGAAGTTCATGAAAATTCATGTTTGCTACTGGTGTTGCAGGTTTCTGACAAATTTTACTGCCAGGCTTTGCAACAGCACTCCCTCTTTGTGCAAAGTTGCTCACAAGAAATCAGTGAAAATTAATAGTGATTAACTATTTAACAAGAGCTGATCAGATGGCCTAAATGCAATTCAATTTGTTATAGGTATGTAGTTCAGTGGAGACCACATTCTCATAATTTCTATATGTTCTTTCCATAAACTAATTACTTTTATTGTAAATCTTTGTGTTCAGGCATGAAATTAACATTTGGTTGACTTGAGCAAATTGAAGGATCATAACCATGGAAGGATTATGCAGATAGTTGCTCAAATTTTACATAATCATACCAATTGGAAGTCATTGCCTTTATTTCCCATGAAAAAATATATTTTGCTTTCTAGATGGGCTAAGTCTATTTTGTTGTCTAAACAACATAGTTTATTGTCTATTGATGTATTTAGACCTGGGTCTTGCAAGTATATTTTGTGCCCTTTTGTGATTTTCTTTCTTTTTTTACTGAAATATTTATATGGCTTCAAGTAGTAATTAAATCTGAAACAATCATTGATAATTAGCACATTTGAATATGAAAGAGAAGCAGCATCTATTGTGCTTGAAATTACGGATCCACGGTTTCCCTTGCTTCTATTGAAGTAAATTCTTCCCTGTTGTGAAGAAACTCAACTGTAATTAGCTAGTTCTTAAATATAAGTAAAACAAATAGTGAGTGAAAAATGCCTCCAACTCATGTCGGGGCAAAAGGAACATAAGCTGACAATTGAAAATTTACCTAATTCATTCAAAAACATAAGCACAATCTGGTATCCTGTCCTATTCATTGATCATAACTCTCCCTTTAATCAGTTAAACCTGCCCCACAGCTAAGACTGCCTACTTATAAAGGAACTTCTTGCTGCTGCTGCTGCCATGAATTTAACTGGATTATATAGCACTTCAAACTCCTCTCTTGAATCTGTCCAAACAATTACAAGTAAAACACTGATTTCTAAGTTTTCTAATGTGGTTATTTTAGATTGTATATGAACAAAAGAGTCTAAAATTTTTACCTCTAACATGGATGTTGTCTGTAAAAGTTCTAGGCACTCCTCTAATAGTAACTTTTCTTGTGAAACCACTTCTGCTAGTTGTGAAAGTAATGCAGCACTCTTCTCAGTCTGAGGATGAAACAATTTCTAAGTGTAGGTTAGTTAAGGAACTAAGGCATAGTTATTTACTTTGACCACTGCGCTTACCAAAGGAAAAAAGGTATTTAGTGCTGACTTGATAGAAGCTGTGAGATCTGATGCGTGTCGAAGTGCAATTAAAGTCAATTGTGGATCCACCTAGAATGTTAGTTCTGTTAGTAAAATTACTTGATGCATAGTCAAAAAGACAGTCCAGCTGCTATTCATTTTATTCCTCTGTTCATATCTTTTTCTGTGCTTACCTTTGCACCTTCGACAAGGGGTATTCTACAAACAACAGAATGCAGGGACTCTTTTGTATTCAAAACTGCAGATAAGTGCTGCCTTTCCATATCTCCCCAAGCTTCCAGTTGTTTAATCTGCACAAGTTACAGTCATATAATGATATTACAGTAGAGCTAATATTTTCAGCTCAAGGATTAGTTAGTCATATCCAATAAGATTTGTTACTGACTTGAGAATTGAGCATAAATTCCAGTTTCATCTCAAACTTTTCCTTCTGAAGCTGTAATTTCTTAAGAAGCACAGAGCGTTGCAAATTTGCAAGACTATCCCATGCATATAACAGATTGTTCTGCAAAAAAAACATCAGAGCAAATTATTCCAGACTCCAACTTCTATTGGGAAGGATTGTCAAGCAAGTTGCTAATGTACTGTACATTGTAAATGTAGCAGGGGTTTGGCATTGGTTTTTGGGGTGTGCAAAGGAGGATGTTTGAGAATTGCAGGAATTGGGGTATTTTTATTTTCCTTCAACCGTAAAACAGCCAAAAGATAAAATGATCTAAAACAATTATTACCGTTCTTAGAAAAACTAGGATTGAGATTTTTTTTTTTTGCCAAAGGGATTGAGATTGAGATTGGGAAACAATAATATTTTAACAAAAACTAGGATTTTCTCATCAAGTATCGGATAGCATAACTGTTGGGTTGTTAGATTATAAGACAATCAATAAGTCCATAGTTTCTTACTCAGATCAGCAAATAAGTAAGCTTTTCAAATTTGCAGGTTTGTAGACCAGAAGTCAAGAATTACACATTCGCTAATGAAGAAAAATTTAATCACACATACCTCGACTTCTTTAGTTATGTTCCCATTCACAGCATCAGCTCTAGCATTTGCATATTGCCACTGCATCAGCCGATTATGAAGCAGTCTCAGTTGATGAATGTTCTCCACATTCCCAGATCCCACCACCAATGAACTAGATGAAAAAGATTTCTTACCTTTAAACAAATCCAACCCCAAATTCAGCAATTTCTCCACACCTTTAGACCTAGAGGGACTTGATGGCGGTTTCAAACTCGAAAAGGACATTAGCCTTTCCTTGCTTTCTACAGACATTGGTGGTGATCCTGATCGCCCTGGTGACAAGGCCCATTGGGAAGTGGCACTCCCATAACCAGTAAGAGAATTAGCCCTTTTGATTGCATTTTTTATTGTAAATTTCTTCATTTTCGGAGAAGCATCAAGTGATAAAGGATGTTGAATATTAGAATCTGATGTGCCTCTTCTAGACCTTGTGGGAATATCCTGTAAATATTTTGACGAAACCTCTATTCCAGATTTTCTTGAATTTTTCCCTGCAGCTGGAGAAGCACAATCTGTGGCAGAACGATTTTCACTGCACTCAGATTCTGAATCAACATTATCAATAAAAGAATCTGATTTTCGGTGAGATGCACCAACATTTTTAGAGTTTCTATATAGTGCATTTTCATCAACTGATAATCTTCCTGGCATAAAATCAGTATTATTAGACGACGATGAGGATGATGAAGAAGAAGAGGATTTTCCTGGGAAGTGAAATTTCCCAGTATATCTCATAGACCCTCCAAGTGGTCTGTGATTTTCTTTCATACTTTCTTTCTCTTTTTCATTTTCAAATCCACTATTCTCAGAGCAACTTCTTTGCCTAGTAAGGGAAGCCGCATTTCTATTATTATTATTTGCAAATTTCTTATCTTTTTTCCTTTCAAGGAAATCTCTGAGTCTTTCGTTTCCAAGATGATCAGCAAGAGTGCCTAGATTTTTGTTGTTTGATGATGAATGTGAAGGGGATGATGAAGGCCAAAGGCCTCGAATGAATCCAGAGTCTTCAACGCTCCGGTGCTTCCTGGTATCGGTGGATTTATTAAGAAGTGGTGAGGAAGCTTGACTTGGAGTTGGAGATGGGATTCCATTATCTTGTGAATTTGAGGTTGGCGAAAGAAATCTAGAGCTTACTCCACGGGATTTTGGCTTTCTGGGCTTGAGAGATTGATCTGAGAGTAAAGGGTCATTGTCACTTCTCATGGTTTCTTTCAGAGGGAGAGAGAGAAAGAGAAGGTTGTTATAATGGAGATTTGGGAGTTATTTGTTTGTTTTGAAAATGATTTGAGGAAAAACAAACATTTTGAAAGTGGCGGCCAAAATTGATATACAAATGGCCGGCGGATTTTGGGTAGCTTGAAATTACTCAAGTGTCCTGTTGAGTCAGTTTCTATGTTTTCCCATTTTAGTTTTTGGATTACAAAGGCAAAGGGTAGTGTTGGAAGTGAGTTTTAGTTCTGTTGGATTTTCTGAGAGACCTGTGGGAAGTAGGAGAGTTTTAAGTATTCTGCTTGCCGGCATTTGGCATTAGTTACAAGTGGTCTGCATGGGCTTCTGCCACCTGGCTAAAAACATTCTTCCATTAAATCTTGACTCGTGGAGATTCAAGGATCAAGAGGAGGGAGATGGAAGAATCAGTTTTCAATCTTGGCATTTGGCAGAAAGGACTGAAAGCTGAGGCTTTAGCCTTTAGTCAAAGTGTCTTTGTAAGGCTGATTTTGACTGAGGCTCTTGTTATAGCAAAGCCGTGTCCCATGAAAACCCAGCATCTATTTCAAGCTGAAGAAAAAAATGTTATTTGCTGAACATGATAAAATTTAGCATCTAGACTTCGTTTTTCTAAGAATCAAACTTGCTTTCCCCTGCAATTAAGAGTAATCTTTTGAACTCCTCAAAGCCTGGTGCCCCTGGTCTAATTCATCAACGTTCAGACCATTTTAAATAACCTAAACATAAAATGTATATGGCTAATTGAGGGTATTTTCTTGGTTTATCTGATTTTCATCACAAAGTTGACAACCCAACCCAACTTATCTGATAGTCAGTCACAATCAAAAAGAAACAACCAATTCCCTGAGTAGTAAAAAGAAGACACAGAACATTAACATTATTAAGTCAAAACAATCATGCAACATCTACGTATGTCCATATGTCTAGAATAAAATCTGATAGAAGCTAAGCACATTCTTAAAAACTAGACGTAAGGATTAAAACCTTAGAACAAGGTTGAAAACGGAGAGAAGAACAAGTAAAACTGTAGTGGATAAGTACTGGTTACAGCTCAGTCTACATAAATATAAACTAAAAAATCTCGGTTGATAGATAATCCTCAATAATTGATGTGAAAAGAAGCATTCTATGCTACAACAGGCGCTTTTACAACCATCAGCCATGCTTGATCTTGTAAAAATTGTCCAAGCATACTCAACTACAAAAATTTAGATATTCTTACGCACCCTGGGAATCTGAAGCTTCCCCTATCTGAAATCAATGAAAATTGCACTGTTGCAATAAAGGATGAGAATAATCTACATACTTCTCCCAAAGAGGCTTGTACTTTTCCATCCCAATCTTCAGCCATGGCTTTGCGTTTCCATTGTAGTGCAACACTGCCCCCTTCTCTATCAAGTGAGGATCAACATTTGTGTACCCTAATCCCAACACGTGCCATGAGGGATCTAATGGCTCTGTCAATCCATAGAAAGTCAAAAGACCAGGGGGTAGAGTCCCAAGTTTCCAAAGTGTCCGGTCTACATTTCTTTCCTGCCAGTAATGGTAGATGTTGGTTACATTTCTTTTCCTCCACTCAACCAAATCAAAAATATTCATCCCAAATGCCCAACCACATGCATCGGGATCAAAATGTTCCCGTATCAGAGGGTGAGAATAGTTCAGATACTTATGGTACCGGTGAAATGTCTCCATGCATGTCTCAACTGCTCCATTGACATTGCTATTCAAATCAATTGAAAATAAACCAGATAGATCCTTCTGAACCACTACATCATCATCAAGAAATACCACCTTCTTCAATGCAGGAAAAACTTCAGGAATATAAAATCTGAGGTGATTTAGCATAGACAGATATTTTGGATTCCGGAACTTGATTGGAGTCCTGCCATCATCATTATGGCCTGAAAAGTAATAGTTTTGAGTTTCAGAGTCTTGAAGCTGCTTAAGAACAGGAACATAAGAAGCATTCAACCACTTGAAGTCTTCAAACTTTTGAACTTCAACTGTCACTCCTCTAAAATTGTTCATAGCAAACCAGGCTTTCATTGCAGCATAATTTATTTCATCAGTTACGATATGAAAAACAACCATATTTGGATTTTTGGAATTCAATGCAGTTGAATTGACCACAACTGATGTTGCAAGGATGTTGTCAGAGAAGACACAAAAATGGTAGAGACTGTTATCTCGAAGTTTTGATTCCATGTGTGTTCTTTCCTTGATTTTCCTCTGCAAGTTTAAATTTCCAAACCATTCAGTAGTTAGTCGAATACCAAGGCAGTATAGACCTTTTGGAACTTCTTCAGCAGCTATTTGTCCATACTTTGAACTTTTCTCAGTCACAGAACTCATCTGTTCTTCAAGAGCTTGGATTTTGGCTTTCAGTCTCATTATCATAGTTGCACTATCATAATGGAGCTGTTGGGCTTGGTAGAGCAAAAGCGCCATATCATGGATTGCAGTCTCTGATTCTCTGATTGTTAATGGAGCTCGTCTAGTTGCAGCATTAGAAAGAAGGACCTGTGAATTCCGGATCTGGGCACTTAATTCCCAAGCAAATTGCAGATTGTTGCTTTCTTTTGCAATCACAACAAAAGCTTTTGCAAGAGAAATTTGGTCGCTAAGTTGCCTGGTGACTGAGTTAGGGCTCAACATTTCATCAGTGATGTTTAGTCCTTCCATAATTCTATCATTATTGTAAAGTTTTTGCTGAACAGGAAAAGAAGCACAAACATTTTAGTTTTGCAAAGAGATAAGATAACAGAAAAAACAAATAAAGGAAAAAGAGGGATGTTAGCATTATCATCACAATGACAAATGGGACAGAAGTTCAACTATGTTACTAGTGTCCTGTCGAGTGATCAAGCAGGTACTAACAATTATCATATGACCATGTAATTAAATCATGAATATTTCAACTTGAAATATAAAATTCAGCATTCCATTGATTTTTTAACACCACTGTACACAAATAAACAAGTATATACATAATAAAAAATGACAAGGTCCATATGCAGATAATCAAATGCAAGAAGGAAATAGTTCTTTTAACATCATATTGACATGCTGTCCTGCTTTGGGTGAGAAAAAGGAAACATTTTTCTCTTAATGATATGTGAGTTTATCATAATTATGCCAACACCATAGTTCAGAGTGATGTGTTGAATTACAATGTCTGTTCCATATTCAACAAAAATTCTTTTCATGTTTCATTGAAATGATAACTAACACTTTGAGCATGAACATAACCATTATTATCAGATTTTCTCCAGGAAAAGATTAGTCTAACATGATTTGAAACCACAACCAGCAGTCTTATCCTTTTATTTTCTCTCTAGAAAAATTAGATCAGTTCCAACATGTGATGGATATAATAGTAGTTTTAAGCCACGAAAGAGAGTTTCTTGATGCTTAAATACACCTTTTGTGAATCTCAGAATACTCATCTACATCTCATCCTTTGAGATGCAATAAGAATTTCAGGGTAGGCACCAAAATACAACAAAGCTGATACTAGATGAGTAAAAGAACTACAACAAACTGTTCTTTCAAAAAAAAAGTTTGATGAAAATCAAATACTAATTATAAAAATAACAGCTTACAACTTGCAGTCATGATTTCATGTTTATCCTCAAGTTTTTTATTTGCATTACCAGTGGCTCAACTAAGATGTCTCCAGATTCTCGAGGTTATCAAACAATCAGCTCAGAAAATGAACTTAAGGGGAAAAAAAAAAATCACCTTCATAATATACATCTAATACAATGCCTTGACTTCTGATAGTTTAACTTCCAAAAGAGATTAGCAAAAATGAATTTAAACACCAGTAGACCACTTGATAAATGCAGCAATTCAACTATCCAATCAAGTCAGACTCATGTTTGCAAAAGTTTGTTATGGCTCCATTTCAGGAGCAAATTTAAAATGAGAGAAAATATGTTTGGAGCCCAGAAAGACTTGTTCCTATAAAGTTATCAGTCATCACACATCAAGATTATTTCAATAATTCCTAAACAATTAACAGCCCAAATATCAATCTTCTTAAAAAAAGCCAAAACCACATCAATGACAGTCATTCTATGATCTCATGAATGCATGGCAGCACACATAACCATATTACACAAAGCGCAAGTTAAGATCTAAATGGGCTAGTACGAGTTAAGTAATAATCTTTAGTTATTGTTGCTGCTTCAGAATAATATCTCTCATGCCTCCAGCCCCAACCTATACAGCCCTAGAGTAAGATACTTGTTTTGCCACCCAAGTTCCTCTTGTTTGAAATAAATTGAAGTTTTGCAGAACATGGGAAGCTTGTATGCAGAAATAAAATGATCAACCTTTCACTGATGATCTACTTAAGTCATTAAATTTGTCAAGCATCCATTTTCTCTACCTTTGTACTTGCAACTTTGCCTATCATTCTCTTCCATCCTATGGACCTAATTTGCACTAGACAAAATCATGTTGGCCCAAAGACTTTATTTCATCAATTTGCTTAAGAATACATTTATAGTTGCTGCTCTTTTTGCAATACCCTATCTCAGCAAACAAAAATTGCATCTACTAATTCTAATCAGTTCCCTTACATCAGATGGCATTTTCTTTTTCTTCTCCCCTCTTTCTCTCTCCATGCATCCTTTTTCCTTTTGAATAAGAAAGGCACTTTTTTTTTCCTAAGAAATTTCCACTACTGCAGATTCATTTCTCTTTAAAACATTTATCTTTGAGCTTAATATGACAAAACCTCCTGTCCTCTTCTAACATGAATAGCATATATCTATGCAACGTCTGTTACAATTTTTAAGCTTCTTAAATTCTTATATCCAGCCAAACATAGAAAGTTTGAAAACAAGCCCTATTTAACATTTTCTAGCTCTATTACTTCAATGCACCTTGTGGGATTTTATATCTTCTTCTGTCAGTGATTGCTCACCAAGATAATCCAATCATATCCCCAAAATTTTTCTGTCCTCTCTCAGATTATCATAATAAGATACTAAAAAAAACCTTGCAAAATTGGAGGTATTTACATTAATTTCTTAGAACTTAAGTGTCTCTAATTGCATGCTCTATTTTGAAGCAAGTAAGACATATATGCTAACCTTAAAAAGTGAAGCATTTACTTGCTCAAATCTAAACCATGAAAAGAACTTCTAAAACAAGTTCAGAACCTGAATCATAAATGCCCAGTGGATCTGAGACAGTGACTTGAATAAGATATTCACTACAACTGGGCTACTTCTCTCACATTTAAATGATATTTAATATAATTAATTAATTAAAGTAAAACTCTTCATCGCTATAATAAGTAGGTAAATAATTGAAAGTACATTATGCACATTCAGTGAAACAGATCCATTTGCAAGTTTATGATTGATAACAATTATATGAATCCTAATAACTGATGCAATGCTTTGATCCCTTTAGTATATATTACCTCCACCTAGCTCAAGCAAGATCACAGATCAAACAATATTCCATTCTAAACATTATGATAGTAAATTCACTATCTAGTCATAACACAGCAGTAATTCTAGTAAATCTCAATTCCTATTTACACAAATCCAATTATGTGCTATTGTTACCTCAAAATCCTAAATAACAAAAATTCCAGAGCTCAAACTCGAATTCCCCAAAATTTTACCAGAAAAGAAAAAAGAAAAAATTTACCTTGTTATGGGTGGGTTTGGATTCAATCTGACTTTCTTTACTAAAAATAATAATCAAAAGCAACACCACTATACCAAATGCTGTCCACCAAACCACATTGGACAGCCGCCTCCTGACCGGGCGTCGAAAATCCATGGGTCTCCTCCTCATTCTCCAATCCAGTTTCGTCAAAATTCCAGCTTCAGTAACGTCAAGATTCCAGCTTTCTCTTTAGTTTCCACAAAAAGTTAAAAACTTTACAGAAAGTAAACTCCAAAATTGACAGATCAAAATGGATGGAATCAGCTATCACATAAGAATTAGGGTTTTTGTTGATTTGGATTGTTATCAGCTGTTTTATTGGCTTTTGGAGTTTATTGAAGTGTTTTGAATTTGAATGATAAAAGTGAAGCAGTGTGGTTTATTTCTACGAGATACAGTTATGATAGTTATAGAATCTCAGAGAAGAGAGAGAGAGACACTGAGATGGAGAATTTGGTTTTATGATTATGTAATAACTGAATTATTATTTTTTTTATTAGGGTTTTATTTTATTTTTGAGAATATGGGTATTTTATTAAATTTGGTTCATATGATATCAGTTGTCATTTTTCTATGATGTTGAGTGGGTGGCCCTCATCTTTCTTGTCGGTAACAGAGACATCTTGGCCTTTAAGGAAATTTTGAGGTTAAAATTCAGAAATTAAAATACATAATATTTAAAAAAAAAAAAAATTCAAATCAATTATTAATGGATTGATGGATCATATCATCACATTGACGATGAAATTTTTGTTAGAAAAGTTATTTGCCTAAATCTGAAACAACTCTTATCTACATCTTTTTTCAATTATTTGAATAATAATTTTAAAAAATGATTCATAAATTTTTTCCCTTTTCAACACAAATTGTTAGTTATTAACACTTGAACTCTTAAAAAAACAAATGATCATTGTTCAGCTACAGGCTACAGCCTCATTGAATTCAAATCTATATATACATTTGACTTGGTCCTACAAGTCATTGTAGACAAGACTGTGGAAAATTGCTTGAACAATCACTGGCTCAGAAAAAAATGATTAATAGCCCTAAGTGTGATTTTGACATTTTTGTTGTGAATTGTGAATTGTATATTGCAAGATTGCTCTAATTTGGAGTAAAATCTACTTTACAGCTCAAACTGAGTTTTGAAATGGTTGCTGTCTTTGAGCAGCAGTTACCATTTTGAGACATTAAGGCTCTTCATGTCTTGTAAGAAACTTGTGAGTCAATGAGCTCTGCTTTATTTTATTTTTCGTCCTTTTAAATTATAGTGCAAAAAAGCTGGATCAGCTCTCATTTAGCACTGTGGAGCAAACAATTATGCTCTGCTCAAAAGTCTTGAAATAGTGATGATAGCATAAGGTGCACATAACCCAACATAACAGAAATCTGATATCAAAACTTAACTATTATCAATTGTTCTCTCAAAAACAAATAAATATTAAGCATACAAAAATCTAACCAATACATAAAGTATTGAACACAATTTAACGTTTGTCTTAGTGCCTGCGACACAATGTGTGGACTCAGACCTTGAGGCCCTTCCTAGAAAGGCCGCTGGAAACGTCCTATATAAACTCAGAATGGACTAAGGCAGCATCACTGATAAATGGGATGTGTGCATAGCCACCAGCAATAGCACATAGCACATTGAACACATTGTACCAGAATCAAAATGTATGCTAATCCCATACCCGCCCAATAATACATCCCATATGTACCTGCAAGGCTGTTTCCAACAATATGCCCATCATAAGATGGAACCTAAAGAAGTGAGGAAACTCTTTGTTCTTCGCAATTCCTGAACAAATGCAGACATACACCGCAGAGAGAAAATGTGGCCATCTTGAGATAGCTCCAGGGACGAAATATACTAAATCTTCCAAGTACTAGTAATTATCTAGGAAGGGATAGATAAATTCCCCTGTTCTTGACACCTGCAAGGAAATCAAATAGGGTACACATGTCAATGTCCTCCACCACCATTCTGGCTTCTCAGCCAATGCGGGGAAGGGCAACCTGAAGAAGTCATTCTTGTATGCTCTAAGTGGCTCTGGGGTTCTTTGCCAAATAGGTAACCTCGGGATCCCATAAAAGAAACCATCTTGATCTCCTAAAAGTGAGATAAATGCATCAAAAAGGTGTGAACAACTTTTCTGCTTGACAGTATTTTAAAAATTGGTAAAAGCATTTATCTATTTTAACTATACAGTCAAGTCCCCCAACTAGTTGCAGAATGGCATGAAAGCACAAGATATCAACTTGAGAAGTAATATCGGTTAAGATACAAGAAGTATCAGGCCATATCACATCCCTATGAGATGTAAGACCTCTGTTATATGAACTTTGTCAAAATAGTCCTACTAAATGGATTTTTGTTTCATACTTCTACTAGAAACTCATCGTTGTACAAGTAGCAATCAATCGCTACATCATTTGTTCCCACTAAAGGAAAAATACCAAAGAATAAATGGTAAAAGACTGGTCTTGGTGATGGGCTCATCCATATATGTTAGAAGTTCCAAGGCAGGTATAACCTTCCTGTCTATATAATGCAGCTTTTTCAATTTCTACAAAGCGTGAAAGTAAAGGGTGGATCTCAAACCTTCTTATCTATGTATAAAAAATTATACCACACATTTCTTATGAATATCCAAACTTTAATTAATACAATCCAAATTAGAATTAAAGTTCACTACCCTAACACCAAAAGAAAACCTCACTGATTGATTATTTAGAATCAAAATTTGTTTCAAGAAAAATGCAAGACAAGTAAATTTAATAACCTTTAGAAGAGCATGCATGCGGCTGCAGATTAGGACTAGTGAACTCCTGCTCAATGACAATTCAGGAAAGGCTCGCAAGCTATATTTGCACACAGCAATTTGATTACTTAACAAGGGTTCATGTGCCCCTAAGTTGGTGCATCTGTCCAGTGAATTGTAACATACATTACATATCAGAATAAACAGAATAAATGAGAAATTATTAAATGGGAAAAATTTATCAGTCAGTCTTTCTGAAGACTGGAAAATTCTGAACTAGTTCTTCCTTCAAAAAGAAGCCTCAGACAAACTGACCATTGACAGCAATTAATTTGGTCCATTATATACCACTATACGAGGCAGAAGAAGTTGCATATCACATGCTTAGTTGCCACAAATGCAAGGTCTATATCATATCCTTCACATGCAATTATCACAGATCCTCCTTTCACCCAAAAGAACCTCAGCTTTTACATACGAAAACAGGGGCCATGCCCTGTCTATTAGAATTTAGAAAACATTTGCTTGGAGCAATTGAATCTTGATGGCCAATACAATAAAAAAATGTGACAATTTACTTTACTCTTCCCAATCAACAGTGCCCGTAAAATTAGCACTTTAATAGTTTTAATTAGCATATGAATACTTTTCTTAGTCGCTTACAAAATTAGTTGCAGAAGAACTTGTAGGTCTCAAATACAATGGCCAGTTTTTTTTGTAACCCAATCAATCAGGCCAATAAATGATTACTAGAGAAGTCAGCTAATATACTAGCTCAACAAGCCTAAGATGCAGAGTTAAATATGATGAACATGAAAAGGAGAAAATTTTAGAGTTGTAATAAATTTCTAATTGTTCAGCGCCAAGTATCAGCATTGCAAATTTAAAAAAATATAAAGTTTCTTGAATTGAATTGAATTACTAATTAAAGGTTTTAACTTTTCCACGCTATCTATCAAATTAAGGTAATTCGTCCAATTCTTCACATTATCATCAAATTAAGGTTTCTGCTGTGTTTTCGAGTCAGACTCGAAAAAGGAAAAGGAAAAAAGAGAGAACTCATACCGGTAAGCATTTTAAACTACAAGTCTACGGGTTTCAGTGTTCGGATTAGACTTAGAAGTGAGGGATGCTTGGGGAAGTATCCCGAACGGAGATTGTTTTCTTATAGCTGTGCAGGGGCTGGTTTGCGAGGTTTGGTTACCGAAGGGTTAACTAATAAAATATTGATGGAGCTAATTTCTCAATATGATGGTAACCGAGGTTACTTGCTGATCCAAACTATCCCCTCAATTCTCTTGAGATAGATCGCCCTTCCAAACGAGCTAATGGGCTCAAGGAGCTAGGGCTGAAATTTGTTCTCTACTGTTTATTTTGAGGCTTATAAATTCCCTATTCCCTATCCAAAAAAACAAAATTTGTTGCAAGCATAAATGCGAACTTATAATAAGCTTTAATAATTACATAATTCTCATTTTACTCGGAAATTAAAAAAAAAAAAAAAGAGGGAAAAGAAGAGCCTCTAAAGATACGTGTCTGGTCAGTACAAAATGGTTGATAGATAGCAAACATATCTCAACCTGTGTTTGAATGAAGGAAAAACCTGATGAATCTAGCTCTGACTATCTTTTCTTGGCTCATGCCTCGTAGGCTGGGAGAATTCTTGTTGAACTAACTTGGTTAGTTCTTCAAATCGGGCTTCAAACTCATTCATTCTATCATTCAACAAGGAAATTTGTGTCGCAAGTTGAGCAAGAGCTTGCTGATTTGCCATTGGTTCTGGTGAGTCTGAGTTTCTGTCATCACATCTTTGACTGTTTGCAGCAAGTCCAGTAATCCTGGATTTATTCCTGTCATTTTGTGTTGCATATGGACATGATATACCAGCCTTGAGATTCTTTTTTCTCACAGCTATCTGACCAACAGAGCGATCAAGGCTATGCTTTGTCTTCAAATCATCTAGCAAAACCATAGCATCTTGTACCAGCCTTTTCAATTGTATCTCTTCAATATATGTATGTGGAATGTAAGAGGCTTCCAAACCTAAAAGCTCAGCTACATGTTTTACAAATAATCGTTCTGTTCCTTGCACCTGGATATATTGACGATTTAGTTGCTCTATCCAATCAATTTTCATACTCTATCACAGCAGAATACACGACTCCTTCCTTTAAGAGTGGTTGCTATTGTGTATCCCAGAGTCATCAACCCCCCAAGAAACCGCACACTGACTTCAAAAGTGATTCTTGCTGAAATAAGAAATGGACTGTCTGTTACCCATTCCTCAAGCATCAGACTATATGATACGCAAGATTCTGGACTTTCACCAGGTGGTAAAAGATATATATCATGAGTCTGTCTAGTTGTCTCCATATCATATGGACCATATGTTCTAGAGGGAGAATGTTCTTTATCTGATCCACTGTTACATTCCTTTCTGACTTCAATATATAAGTAGGAGAGCGTCTGCAAAAAGGATTGAACTTGTTTATGATTTTACATGTGCTGTTTGCAGATCCTGCTTCATAAAGGCTTTGAACATTGGAAATGAAATTTCAGACATCTGATGGATTATGTCCTCTGGTTCTTGGCCAGCGTGTTTGATGTCCCCTAAAACACGACTCACAAGGTTGAAATGCACAGGTCCTGTTACAGATACCCAAAGGTCTAGCAAATGTCGCAACTTTTCACTTAAAGCATAGGTGCCCTCAATGATCACTATACGAGAAGTTGGGGCTTCAATTTATAGGAATTAGACTTGAAATCATAGATAGGAATCTCAACTGGTCTTCCTGCCTTCAAATCATAGACATTCTCAAGCAATGTATCATAGTCCAGCAACCGAGGATCATCAAAGTTGCCATCAATAATTCTGCTAGAATCATGGTAGTTGCCATCAATAATTCTTAGCCTCGTACTGCCAATACAACTCAGCTGGTTGCAGCAAATCCTTAATTCTAGTTGTTATTATCACTCTACCCCCTGGAAAAAGCCAATTTTGATCTCCAAGAATTTTATTTAGTTGATCCAGTCAATCTACATCATCTAGAACAAGAAGAACCCTTTTGCGACATAGTCTGTCTTTTATCACATTCAATGCTCTATCAATATTGTCGATCCTTTCATGTTTTCTTTGTAAGGTTTCAGAGAGAAGTTGCCTCTGTAAATAGGCAATACCCTTGGAAATGGATTGTTGTCTAACATTTTCGAGGAAGCAGCTACTTTCATAGTTGTGAAAGATTGAATTGTAAACCTCCTTCACAATGGTTGTCTTACCTACACCTGCCACTCCATATATCCCGACTATGCGGACATCAGTTAACTCATCGCTTACCAATGAAATCACTTCCTGCGAGCGAGAATGCACACCAACAGGGTGGATAGCCACACTCAAAATGGTTCGACCAAGTCTGTTTGAAACCTCCTTAACAATGAAATCAATATTTTTTGCTTCATGCCAGCCAAGTATTAATTGAATTGAACACTAAATGCATAAGAAATATTTAGGGGAGCCAAATTATATATAGTCCTGCTAATTAATATACGAAAAGGTAATATATATATATAGTTAGCAATAACAAGGAATAAATTTAGGCAAGAGTTTACAAAGTATTGAGAATAAATATATGATAGTTATTGTGCTTTCATCAATATGTAAGGACACAAATTATTAGAGATTTACAGCCTTTTTAGTTCACAGATTTGTAATTTTTAAGATTAGTAAATAATGAGATTAGTAATCTCACTAGATAGAGATTGTTAAAGACATAGGAGTACTAAGTTTTAGATAACATTAATCTCATGGGTTAGTTATGAAGGGAATATTGGGCCCAAGCGCAGCGAAATCGGTGGGTTTGTGAAATCTCAAACACTTTAAAATTTCATAACACCTTATGGTTTGGGTCCAATAAAACTTTCCAAGCAATCTCTTAATTAATGTGTAAAACACATATGCTAGAAAAGAAAGAACAAGGGGTAATCAAATTACCTCTTGAAGCCAAGACTTTGATTCTTCCTTTTCCTTGAGCTCCCCAA
>CATKHJ010152227.1:0-23200 GCA_949750685.1 Vernicia montana | reverse complement strand
ATAATTTGTAAAAAATAATGAAAATTAAACAATTAAATAAAAAATTTTAAAAGCTTTCCAAACCGACTTTTAGTGTACTTTTCCTTTTATTTTATACAATTTATTTATTTATTTTTTATAATTTTACAATATATACTTTATCTTCTTCTTCTTCTTCTCTCTAGAGCTGACTTTAGCTCAGATATATATGTAAAACTGTTGTTCATCTTTTATCTTGAGTGCAGGTTTTTAGGTGCTGGATTTCGGCTCTAATCATTTTGTGATTAAATTTAGAGTTCACAAGTAAAAAACTGTGAGTTTAAATCTCTTAATTTTTATCTTACATTCATCAAAATACTCATTATATACTTACTCCCCAAATTCCATAATCTTCAGTATCACTACCTGGTGTTTCATAATGCAAGCCTCCGCTTCCGATTTCGATGCAAATATCAGTGAAACTCTTGGCGACGTTACCATTTTCACCTCCACCGGTGAGCCTGTCTTTATTAAGGATCTCTGGGATCAAAACGAGGTATTATCAATCCTTTCATTTTAAATTAACAATTTTGAAAATAATAGTTCTCTGAATTGGGTATGCGCCTTGAAAAATTGCAGGGAATAGCAGTTGTTGCTCTTTTGAGGCACTTTGGATGCCCTTGCTGGTAATTACTTAGTAAAAATTACCTATATTTTGATATTTTGTTTTCCTTATTTCTGTGGCTCAATGTTAAAAAGTGCTATTGTGCTTTGTTTTTGTCTAAGTTGGGAACTTGCTTCAGCATTGAAAGAATCAAAATCAACATTTGAGTCAGCTGGTGTGAAGCTAATTGCAATTGGTGTTGGTGAGCCCGATAAAGCTTTGATTCTCGCAGAACGGGTATTGTTTCTTCCTTCAGAATTTCAGATCATGTGCCATGCCAAAGTTCTCTTTGGTTTAATAGTGGAAGATAAAACATATTTTACTTCATATATAGGGGGAAAATTAATTTCAGTTTCTAGTTGCAAGTGTCTGGAATGCTAGTATTTTGCAAATGCTTGGAGGTTGGGTGTTTTAGCCTTCTGATAGTGACTTGCGTTTAAACTTTGCCACAAATGACAAAACCTATTACACTTTCTTTGTGTGTTTTGAGGGTTCGCCTTAAGCTAGGAATTGATTATTTAGTGACATTCTTTCAATCATGTTTGGCAGACTACAATCATTTAAATAAACATGTCATGTGATATGATAATGGATAATTCTATTCATTTACATGCTTTCTACTTCCTACTCCAAGTCATTCCTGGTCATTATGAAGAAAATCTATCATTATTTGGCCTATACTTGGGCAATTACCTTGCAAACTTAACATATAATGAGGGGTTCATTTTACCATAACAGTCACTAAAAGCCTATATTTCGTCTTGTTGCATTCAAATTTATTGAAGCCCATTAAGCATTTGAGTATAAGGATTTCATGAAACAATATCCTTGGGGTCAATTTTCTTGGTCCATAATCTCTTATTTGTGCTTTTCATTCTTCTGACAATAGGTTTGCCCACATGCTTTATTATGCCTCCCTTATTGTTCCCACATTCATCTTTTTCCCGTTAATGTTTCAGTGCACTTTTAACTAGTAGAAGGAGAATTCAGGGTGAGGTTTACAATGCACATTTCAATCAGTCAAGTATTATCATAGGGATCTCATTCTAGTTTTATTGAAAGAAATGTCTGTAATTCATTCTTTATTTTAGAGTTGCATTTGCATTTATTTTTCAATTTAGCTTTGCTTTGCCTACTTAAGCTGAAATTCAACCCCCTCTTTCGAGACGGGAGATTCTTTGATTTCTTTATCATCAATGTTTTTTCTTTTGTTTTGGGGGGGAGGGGGATTTAGAGCCGCAATTCTAGTAGGTAAATTATCCTTTTTCTTTCCCATCTCTTTTATCCTTCTATTTTTTTTTAAAAATTTTTGCTGATGGTGTGTGAACAGTTACCATTTCCAATGGATTGCCTTTACGCGGATCCTGACCGCAAGGTAATATGCCTATGTTGATAGTCCATTTGTTATGCATCTCAATTAATTGTTTGTATACACTGAAGGCGACTCGTTTTGGTTCAGGCCTACGATGTCTTGGGCTTATATCATGGCTTTGGACGTACATTCTTCAATCCAGCTACTGTAAACCTCTCTCTTCCTGATTTCTGCAAAATATGTTTCCTTTTTTCCCCTCAGTAGGTGTTTATTTTGCAGTGTGCATGTAACCATATGTTTGAAACAGGCTAAGGTGTTCTTCAGATTTGGTGCTCTGCAAAAAGCTGTTAAAAACTACACCATTAAAGCTACCCCAGATGATAGAAGTGGAATACTGCAACAGGTCTAATTTATTCATGTTTAGTGACTGAGAATATGTGCTAATTTATCTGTAGGTCCAGTAATTGGTTTATCGTGGTAGAGCTGCAATAGGCGGTTCGAGCTTGGTCTGCTAAAAATCATTCTAGAGAAAATAACAAAATTTGGGTTGTCCATTATCCATCCACCCTTCCCAAAATAAATAAAAAGTTGATTTTGTTAGGCTTCTCATTCATTAATATACAAGCTGTAGCTCCATTTTGGCTCATGCTTGTGCTTGGTTGATTGATTTAATACATATTATAAAAAAGTCAGTGAAAATGTTGTGAATTGCATAAGGAGGAATCGAGGAAAGATGCTTGTAGAAAGATTTATATGCAATTCTTTAATAAAAATGACATTATTCAAGCACATGGCTGAAGAATGTTTGAGATCAAAATAAGTTATTGGCATAGTATGCAGAATTTAGGCTTGAGCTTTTCATGAACAACTAAGTTTAATTTTTGCACTTCCCATCCTTGCTATTATTGTATCAAATTTTGTTTTATTTTTTTTAGGGTGGCATGTTCGTTTTCAAAGGGAAGCAGTTACTATATGCCAGGAAAGATGAAGGGTCGGGTGACCATGCTCCCTTAGATGAGGTCTTTGATATTTGCTGCAAGGTTCTAATTGCATGAAGTTTTGGTGAGTGTCAATCTTTCATAGATTGTTTAGCTGCTTCAAATGATGCTTTCCATACCTACTGCCTGTCTATTATGAGCTTTAGTTGTCTTGCTTACATTATATATAAATGCGAGTACCTGCTCGAATTGTTCGACAGTGGGAACAGTGTTGATTTGTAAATTACTGGTGAGTGAAACAAGTCTAAAGACTCTAAAACTATACCCTCCAAAAAAGGATTGTACATGAAATAATAGCTTGCACTTTCAGTTTATAATCTATGATGCCTTAATAGATGTGTGTAGATTTGACTTCAAATTATTCAAATTGTGGTCTACATTAGTACAGGAATTGCAACGGATCGGGTATTAAGTTACCCGTTTCGTTAGGTTCCGATAAGGCCTAACTAATATATTTTGATCTTATAATAATTATACTCTATTTTTCATTTTTTTCTCTAATTTTGATTTTGTTATTATATAATACACTAGACGGGATCCGCGCAATGCCGCCAGCGGAATTTTAGTTTTTTGTTAAATTATTATACAGTATAAATTAAATTTTATAAATGAATTGTAGTTAATATAATTTGTTTTGATTTTATTATTTAAATATAGAATAGAAAAACAGAAAATATGTATAAAGTAAAAAATTGTGTGTGAATTGAAGAAAAAGATACAATGTCTGTTCAAACAAAATGGCAAAGGAAGAAAAAGAAAATGGCAAAGGAAGAAATAGAGAAGCAGCAGAAAAAATAGGCTGATTTTTTTTTTTTTTAAAGAAAATGTCTTTTAAAATTTTTCAGAAATCCTTGGTAATATTTGACATTTAAATTTAAAAAAACTTATAAGTAGTAACCTAAGATCTATTGAAGAGTAACACAAAAATTATTGCGTATTGAACAATTGAAAGTTTAAAGCCTAATTAATAATTAACAGAGATTAATTGTATTGAAATATCAAATAAATTATTCAAATTTGTAAAGTTACTATGAAACAATTTCACATTATAATAATTTTTTTTTTTGCCAAATTCATATTGTTAAAGAAATTATCCTCTATTAAAAATAAATAACAATATAAATGATATTATAATATATTAAATATTTTAATCTTAATACATGAATTTTAAAATTGGATATGGGTTATTAATATAGTATTAGAGTTTTAATTAAGTCATTATTTTGCATTTATACTTTTTTGTGTGTGTGTCATATGAATCGTTCATTACTAAAATTTATATTCTACATGTGTTTTTTTGATACGGATTCAGTATTCAATCGTGTCACATGCTAGTTGGGCTTAGCACGTGTCAAAAAGATAGTATCAAATAAATTATCTTACATCGAAAATAAATAACAATTTAAAAGGTATTATAACATATTAAACCCTTTAACTTTAATACATGAGTTTTAAGATTGAAGAGGGGTTGTTGGCTGATCTTCTTGATTCTTAATAAAGCTAATTTTATTATAAAAAAAAAATGAATATGGATTATTAATACATATTATAAAATAAGGGTAAAAATAAATTATTCAATAAATAAAAAACTAATAAGAAAGCATCGTAATTATGAATTTTTTTTTTAAAAAGTCAAAAATAGACATGCCAAAATCAATGAAAGAGCTTCTAACACAATCTATTTGAAGCGTACAAATCTAAAAGCAATAAATAAAATAAAATAAATTTTTTTTAAAAATTAAGTCAAAATATAAATTTTTTGAATGTATATATATATATGTTATTTTTATAAATCCGTAGAAGAATTTAAAATATAAATTTAGAAGAATTGATAAGCAACAGCATAGATTTATTTTAGAGAAAGTTTGACGAAAAATATTTTATAATTAATTAACAATAATAGATTTATTTTAAAGAAAGTCTTGCGAAAATTATTTTATAATTAATTTGAATAATTTTATCTTTAAAGTCTAATTAACAATAATAGATTTATATATGCTTTTTAATTTTAGTGTATTGTACTTGTAATACTCCGAATTTCGATTTATTATCGGGTAATTATTTTTTGAAAAGGTTAAATTAAATTAAATTGATTTTAGATTTTAAATATTATTATTATTATTATTATTATTATAAGGAATGACAAAAGATAAAGGAAAGAAAAAGTAAAAAAAAAAAAAGAGACAGAAACGAGGAAAGAGAAACAGAGAGAGACAGAGACAGAAAGGAAACAGGTCAGATCGTCGTATTCCCGTCGCCGTCCGTTGACACTCGCCGGACCACCAGAAAGAGGAGGCTGAGACGCTTCCAACGCCATCGACCCGGTCGCTGTTCACCGCCCAGCGCTGCCGAAGCGGTCACCGGCCAGAAATCTTTCGATCACTGTTTCGTTGACTTTTCGACCTCCGCTTTCGACGATTCTTGTACCGTTGGATTCGTTATCTCGTAAGCTTCGATTTGGTATCTCATTTGCGAATTATAGTGAACGTTTGAATTTTCGCCCATTTACGGTGTAATTTCGGATCTGTCGACGCGTCTTTTCGGCAATCCGTCAGTGAGAAAATTAAGTGGTGTATATTTTCGGTATCCACGCTTCGATACGAATTTATTGACACCAATTTTGCAGCTATCCGACACAGTCGATATTTTTCGATGATTTTTCTGGCGACTCTCCGATGAGTGCGCCCAGTAG
The DNA here is from genome assembly GCA_949750685.1 of Vernicia montana. Lineage (NCBI taxonomy): Eukaryota > Viridiplantae > Streptophyta > Magnoliopsida > Malpighiales > Euphorbiaceae > Vernicia > Vernicia montana. Next base: position 17,576 of record CATKHJ010152227.1, on the reverse strand, counting down.
TCCGGAATTTATCCTTAATGATTAAATTAGTATCTGAATGATTTATTTCAGCGTGTCGGGATTGTTATGAATTTAGATAGTTAGTTATAATTAAAATTCCATTCCTAATGAATTGTTATATGTTATTTTCTAGATCGTCCAGGACCGTCATCAGCAGTTTCAGATCCTAGTCAGTGACCGACTTTTGGTTCTCGACGTCTGTGTTGTGAGTGATTCTAATATACTTTCCTGCCTTCCATGCATCTACATTTTTTGAATGAATATATATTATATAATTATGCATTATAAGATATTATCAAGCATTCTGGTGCATGTATGTGAATGAATTATTAATGATGTGTTGCATAATTATTGTGGATGCTGGATGGTATTGGGATGACACAGGAGTCACTAGGAATGAGAATATGATATGAGGGATGAGCTTTGACTGGTGTATGACAGCTCAGGAGCTTACTCATCGCTCGCTGCTGCCAGTCGAGTCGCTGCATGGTTTCGGCCAGAGACAGCTGGTACCCTATGTATTAGATATTATGGTGGAGGATCTTGATTGTTTTCCCTGTTATTGAACTCGTTTGCATTTTCGTTATTTACTTCAAATGAAAAGATATAAATAATGACATTATACCAATAATTTAAAAAATTTATAATGTTCTAAATACATTAAAAAAATTTATATAAATAATATAAAAAATAATATATTAATAATTTACGCTAATAAAATATAAAAAATATATATATGAAAAATATAAAATAATAGTCTTTTTAAATAATATATTCATAATTTATATTAAAAAAATTAAAAATATAATAATAATAATTATTTTGTACTGTTAAGTTACGCTCGTAAAGTTAAATAACGATCTTATTAGTGTATATCGAGTAATTTAGTACCGATTTAAAATTAATTTCTATTAATATATATATAACATTCAAATAATATATCGGACCTATTAAAAATTTAGTTAAAATGACCAATACGTAACTATAAGGCATGGGTAGTTATTTAAAATCCAGCTTCCAAATGCATGTCTCTCTCATGTCTCTGCATTTCCTTCTGCTACTAAATACCTTTCACGTGTCATCCTCTTTTCTTCTTTTTCTCTTTGGCCCAAACTTTATTATTATTTTTTTAGTTTTATTAATAATATTTTTATTTCTTTTACTATGCAATATCTATTCTGTCAAGTGAATCCAGGTTTTATTATTTCATGCCACTATTTTAACTTGTTCATTTATGACTTTTCAAATCCAAATTTTTTTTAATTGGAAATGACAAAAAGTGGAGTTTTTACCATTTTATATATGAAATATTTGGATAATTAAATATATATATAATAAATATATAATTTAGATATATCTATAAATATAATAATTCATAATTTATATATAACTTATAATTATATATAAATTTTGAATGTATATATTTATGTATATTATAAATTAAAATTTGTATTGATATATAATATACATTAATTTATATATACAATTAAGATTTATATATTATTTAATTATAGACTATAAATTAACTCAAATTAATTAGATAATACTCATTTTTAAAATTAATTCAACAAATAAATTATAACTTATCAAATTAATTAGATAATATTGATTTTTAAAATTAATTCTCTAAACAAATTACAAGTTATCAAATTAATTAGATAATACAAAATTTTTAAAATTTTATTCTTATTGCTAACAAATACTCTTAAATTTTAATCTTATTGCAAATTTGAAAAAATTAAAAAGATAAAACTAAAAGTAAATGGTATATGTATAACAAAATTTGGTATACATTAAGTATATGTTTGGTATCGACAACTACTTTAATATATACAGGTTGTAAATTTGAAAAAATTAAAAATATATATAAATAGTAAATAGTATACGTATGCTAAAATTTAATATACGTAAAGTATATATTTGATATCTGCAACTACTTTAATATATATAGATTGCAAATTTGAAAAATTAAAAAGATATATAAACTAACAGTAAATGGTATACGTTAAGTATATGTTTGATATCTGTAACTATTTTAATAAATATAGATTGCAAATTTGAAAAAATTAAAAATATAAACTAATAGTAAATAGTATATGTATACCAAAATTTGGTATGTGTTAAATATATATTTGATATCTACAACTACTTTAATAAATACAAATTAATTTAATTAATTAATTAAAAAATTTTAGTTAAATTAATTAACTAAGTGTGGTGTATAAAAATAATTAATGGATTTTTATTTCTAAAACAATAATTAATAAATGCAAATAAAAAAGAAATAACAATTTAATTATTTTATTTTATTTTAATAATATAATAATAAAATAAAATTATTTAGCAAACGATAATTATTGCTAAAATTAAAAAAAAAATTATTTTAATTATTAAAATTTTAAATTCAATGTTTGAATTATTCAGGAGTCTCAATTTATATAAAAAAAAATTACGAATTGAAAAAGTCGGCATATATTTAAATGCCCACCATCCATAGCCTTCTTTATATTCAAAGAAAGAGGCCTATTAGTTGAAGTTTTAGACAATAAGGCATCTACTAAAGGATTTTTGAGCCTTCAAAGTTAGAAGTCTAGGTACTAATCAGTTAACCAATTAGTCAAAAGTTAGAAGCCTCTGCCTTCAAAATTAGAAGTTAAAAGTTTGAAATTTTTGTCAAAAGTCAAAACTGCTTTATTTGCAGCTTTTCAGTAAGGTAAAGCTCCTAGAACAAGATCAAGATAATGCTTCATTGAGCAATAAACTCTAAATTACTCCACAGTTATGGGCGGATTTAGGAGGTGGGGCGCAATGGGGGCAATTGCCCCATAAAAAAATCGTACAAATTACATGTTATTTTTAATTTTGCCCCTACTAAAATTTTTCAATTAGGTTATTTTTAATTTTACCTCATTAAAATTTTTCAATAACATATTCTCAAAAAAATATAATGTTATAATTTTTTGGGACACTAAAATAATTGATGTTGATCCATATAACAACTCATTATATACTATGATTTAAAAAAAAAAACTCAAAATTCATTACACATATTAAAACCTTTTTTATTTTTATTTTTTTCTTTTTACTTCACTTTTTGCCTTTTTTACTTTCATGGATGAATGATTGTTTGATCACATATGTTGAGAGAGATATCGTTGATAATGAGAAAATTTTTCAACAGTATCAAAATATGAGACATCGTAGAAAACAATTATAAAATGTTAGTTATTAATTAGTTTATTTTATGTAATTTTATTGTTATATGTTTTGTATTGAGTATTTTCTAATATTATTTTTTTATATTGTTGTATATAGGTGTATCTTAAAACAATTCAAGACTATTAGTATAGCAAGAAAATTTTAAAATTTTAAAGGTATACTGACGTTATATTTTGAACGATAATTTTATTTGTTTAACCTTTAATGTTATGTTTTTCTAGCTTTAACTATTATCAGTGTATTTGAGACATTATTTCGTTAATTTATTTTGAATGAAACATAAATAATATACTACAATGAAATAAAGTTTGCCCCCTGAAATTGTTTTCTAGCTTCACCCTTACAGTTCAACTGTTTTCCGTGATCTACCCTAAAAACAGAAACTCAGAGCACCACTATTCTAGATTGTTGCAAATTTCTAAGGTGATGATTACACACACACACACAATGCTTGTCAGAAATTGTAAATCAGTGGCAAATGGCCATCAATGACTCTTGATAGAACATTCTTTTTACTAGCCATCAACATATAAGCAAGACCAAATATGGCTTGCATATAGCAATCAACTTTGACTTGCTAAGACAATGCTCCATGTTCTAAGACTACCAAGAAAATAGGATATGAAGCCAAATTATATAATCAACAACAAAGAAAAACAAGAAAGAAAATGCGCACTTCAAATTAGCAAGATGCAAAATCAATGCATTATCAAGATTCAGTCTATTACCCTATAGCATCATTGCAATTTCTAGAATGTTAACTAATTAAAATCTGACATTAGATTCCTTAAAAAATGCATTCTGCAATTTACTTAAACAACTGTTTCAGATTACATTAAGTGAGAGAATCTAGGTTGCTATAGTATGGTGTTGATAGAATATTTGTCTTACAATTGAGACAAGAAATACCAGTGATGTTGAATATAAAGATTGTTAATATATGAAAAATTCACAAACCACTTCAATTCGGCTTCTGTTGCTTGATTACGAAGAATAGCTGGCAAACTAGATGTCTCATATGCACATACCAGAGTTTCATCCAAATCAAGAACCACCTACAGTTCCATGCATGTTCAAGAGTGTAACCAAATTAAAAGAGAAAAAACTCAATCGTTCCACTAATCACAATAAAAAAAATTGCATACCTAGAAGTTAAAATCTCTCAGGAAACACAAATCAATCCATGGATTAACCTCAAAGTTTCAAACTTGACAGAGTCCATATTGAAGGTTAAGAACAAACACGACACATCTATTGAATGATTCTATCAAATTAAACCTCATTTTTGTTATTACCCAGCTAAAATTAAACTCATTCATATCTTAATTATTACAATTTCTAAGTTTGTAATACATAATCAGCATCAAATGAACATCAATCAATCAATCAAATCAAAATCAGAATTAGAATGGGAGAATACAGGAAAAGAAGAAATTGAAAAAACACAAACCGTGAGTTTTTTGACAGGCTCATCAACAGGAGGAGGAGACTTAGAGTCAGGAACGGCGATGGTGATCTCCAAAGTTGCCGGAGTGACACCGTTGTAGTGTCGATTGTGTATTATGTCGATCGTGGTGGAATTGACAACTCCGCTACGACAACTACTTGGCCCAATTCACCACCTTGGAAGAGCCAATCCAATGATACAGTTACCCATAGAATTCAAGAATGAATTCTTAACAAAGAGTATAGAAAAAAAATCTTCTGAAGAAAGAAGAAATGTTGAATATATTGATCAAATTCAGTTGTTTTCAAATGAAGAATTACAAGCCTATTTATAGGCATTATTAAAACTAAATTATACAACTTTTGAGTTGGAAAATGAACAATTAAGTTGGCAAACATACAACTTTGAGTTGGAAAAATAATAAACCAGGTTGGCACATATTATGTCCATGTGAACACATTATTTGGAAGACAAATGTTAATGATGATAAGTTGGAAAAGAAAAGAACTTGGCTAGAAAAACTTAGATTATTTAGACATGACAAATGTTTAATGGAGATGGGCTGTAAAGGAATAACAAGCTGGAAAAAAAATTGGATGAGTTGGCATGTATGCAACTCAATTAGACACTCATGTGTCATGCTCCCCTGGTTGGAGAAGACTCACCTTTGAGTCTGTTTTGTCTTCATCTCCAAAGTATGGTGATAGATCAGCAACATTGAATGTAGCTGACACATTGTAATCTCCAGGAAGTTCAACTTGTATGCATTTTCATCAATTTGCTTAATAACTTTGAAAGGTCCATCTGCTCTAGGTTTTAGCTTTGCATATGGTCCTGGTGAAAATCTTTCTTTTCTCAAGCGAATCCATACTGAATCACCCTCTTTAAAAGCAGCAGGTTTATGAAATTTGTTTGCTTGCTTATGGTATCACTCATTTTGCTTTAGAATGCTGCTTTTAACTTGTTTGTGCAATTTTTTGATCTGCTTCGCTCTTTCATCCGCCTCTGCACTGAATCGCTCTTGAGTAGCTTTAGGAGCTAGTTCAACTGGAGTGATAGGATTTTTCCCATACACAACTTCAAAAGGGCTTCGACTAGTTGTCTGGCTTAGTGAATTGTTATAGGCAAATTCTACTTGAGCTAAGATCAAATCCCATTGTCGAATATTTTTCCTAACAAAACTTCTCAGTAAGTTTTCCAAACTTCGATTAACTACTTCTGTTTGTCCATCTGTCTAGGGATGAGCTGCTGAACTGAATTGAAGTTTTGTTCTCATTTTGCTCCATAAGGTCATCTAGAAATGACTTATGAATTTAACATCATGATCTGAAGTGATAGTCTTTGGAATCCCATGCAGTCGTACAATCTCTCAAAAGTAACGATCAGCAATGTACGTAGCATCATGGGTCTTGCTACATGGCACAAAGTGAGCCATTTTAGAAAATCTATCCATAATAATCATGACTAAATCTTTACCTCTTTGTGTGCGAGGTAGACCAACAACAAAATCCATGCTAACATCCTCCCAAGGAGCTTCAGGAACAGGTAGAGGTGTGTAAAGCCTTGTGTTCTGGCCTCGAGTTTTGGCAATATGGCAAACCCTGCACCTTTTGATGTGTCGCTCTATGTCTCGGATCAAGTGTGGCCAATAAAAACTTCCTTGTACAAGAGTTAATGTCTTGTCACGACCAAAATGACCAGCAAGACTCCCATTATGACATTCAATCAATATGGCTTCACGTAATGAACATTGAGGAATGCACAATCGATTACCTAAAAATAAGTAACCATCTTGCAGATGAAATTGGCAATAGGGACCTTCACAACAGTGTTTCCATATATCTTTAAAGTATGGATCATCCTCATACAACTCCTTTATGACCTCAAACCCAATTATTTGAACTTAAAGTTTAGAGAGCAATGTGTAACAATGACTTAAAGCATCAACAACCTTGTTTTGTGTACCTGATTTGTGCTTTAAGACATATTGATAGGTAGAGAGGAATTCACTCCACGTAGTATGGCGTCCCTTAAGCTTGTTCTGACTGTGGAGGTATTTGAGGGCTTTATGATAAGAATAAAACACAAATTCCTTTGCCAATAGATAGTGTCTCCAATGATCTAAGGCTCGGACAATAGCATAGAACTCCTTGTCATATGTTGAGTATTTCCTTTGAGTCTTGTTAAGCTTCTCATTGAAAAAAGTAATTGGACGATTTTATTGGCTAAGAACAGCACCAATGCCCACATTAGAGGCATCATAATCAACTTCAAAAACTTTGTTGAAGTCTGGAAGTGCTAAAATTGGAGCTTCTGTTACTTTCTGCTTCAATGTCTCAAAACTTATTTGAGCAGTTGGTGTCCACTCAAATTTATCTTTCTTCAACAATTCTGTGATTGGAGCAGTCACAGTACTAAAATTTTTGATGAATCGTCGATAGAAAGATGCTAAGCCATGAAAACTCCGAACATCATGAAGTGATCGTGGTGTTGGCCAGTTGATAATAGTTTCTATCTTGCTTTCATCCATCTCAATTCCTCTATTTGAGACAACATAACTAAGAAAAATCACTTTATCAGTTACAAAGTGACATTTCTTGAGATTGGCATATAGTTTTTGCTTCCTCAAAGCCTCAAAGATATGTCAAAAATGTTCTAGATGCTCTTTTTCATCTTGACTATACACCAAAATGTCATCAAAATAAACCAATACGAACTTTATAATAAAAGGTCGAAATACTTGATTTATAAGTCTCATGAAAGTGCTTGGTGCATTGGAAAGTCCAAACGACATAACCATCCACTCATATAAACCATCTCTTGTTTTGAAAGCAGTCTTCCATTCATCACTAGGTCTCATACGAATTTGATGGTATCCACTTCTCAAATCAATCTTCGAAAAGACTGTCGAACCATGTAGTTGATCAAGAAAATTATCAAGTCGGGGAATGGGAAAGCAATACCTGATGGTAATTTTGTTCACAACTCGACTATCAATGCATATACACCATAATCCATCTTTCTTTGGAACAAGTAAAGCTGGAACGGCACAAGGACTTTCACTCTCTTTTATCAATCCTTTAGCTATGAGTTCAGTCACTTGGCGTTGTAACTCTTCATGCTCCTTCGGACTCATTCGATATGCTGCTTTATTTGGAATCACAGCTCCCGGAATGAAATCAATGCAATGTTGAATATCTCGCATAGGTGGCAATCCGAATGAGATTTCTTCTAGAACTACATCTTCAAATTCCTGAAGAAGCGACTGGATGGTCTTTGAAATGGTGCTTCCTTCTTCATTCTCTTCCAAGATGATAAGAACACAAGCAATCTTGGTATCTTCTAGAACTTTGGCAATCATTGTTTTGGAAATCAGATTGCAGCATTATTCCTTTGAGTCACTAGCCCATTCTTTCTTTAATGGTGCTAATATGATCTTTTGGCCATCTTTGGTAAAGGAATAAGTGTTTTTATAACCATCATGGATAGCATGATGATCATATTGCTAGGGTCATCCTAACAGTATGTGACAAGCATCCATAGGGATAACATCACACCATACCTTGTCTTGGTACTTCTTGCCAATTAAGAACTCAATCAAACATCTCTTTGTGACTTTGATCTCATTAACCTTCCTTAACCAAGTTAATTTGTATGGACTTGGATGATCTTCGGTAGGTAGATTCAGCTTATCCACCATTTTGTTGACACGACGTTCTCACAGCTTCCACTGTTGATGATGACATCACAAACCTTGCCATAGGAAGTACATCGGGTATGAAAAATGTTGTGGCGAAGCCAATCTTGTTCTTTGGCAATGGCACTATTTAAGGCATGATGTACGATAAGCATCTCACCATCGTCTGCTTGGATAATCTCATTGTCGTCTTCTTCTAAGGTTTCATCCTGGTCCTCCTCCTCACATGATGCTTCCTCCATAAATGACACTGCTTTTTGATTTGGATAGTCGGATGCAATGTGGCCAAATCCTTAACACTTAAAGCATTTTTTGGAATTATTGCTAGTAGTTGTGCCACGTGTCTTACCAATCGCTTCAGTATCCTTCTTGGTGGCGGCGGATGATGATGGCTTTGTTGAAGTACTCCCCTGGTTAGGAGTATTGGTTTTGAATACACTCCTTGTTCCACTCCATCTGAAAGTTTTCTGTTGATGTTCTACCTTCAATGCTAGTTTGATCACATCATTGAGTGTCCAATAAGGTTGAAGTTGAACAACATTGGCAATTTCAATCTTCAATCCTTTGAGGAATCTAGCAATAGTGTGTTCTTCTGGCTCGTTGATGTCGCACTTCATCATAAGTTGTTCAAACTCTGCAGCATAATTCTCAACTGACATATCTCATTGTTGAAGATTGTGAAGCTTGATGAAGATATCTTGCCTATAGTAATCTGGCAGGTACTTGCGTTGAAGTTCTCTTTTCATCTTCTCCCAGGTTGTGATCTTACTTCTTCATTCACGTTCTCGCTTGTGCTTAAGATTCTCCCACCATATTGAAGCATTTTTCTTAAACTTGATAGCCACAATTTTGACTTTACAGTGGTCTAGAATGTCTTTATAGTCGAAGATTCGTTCTACAGTATGCATCCATTCAATAAAATCGTCTGGATTTAATTGTCCTTGAAAATCTGGTATGTCCACTTTCACTCTATGTTCTTGATCTTGATTTCTCCTTTGATGTGCCCGAGGTCATGGTTCTGTTTCTTCTTCAGATGATTCACTTGCCAGATTGTGGAAATGATTAATCTCAGCTTCTTGTTCGTCTTCAGACTCACGAACTTATTCTCCTCATTGCTCGTATTGTTCAAGTTGTTGCTAGAGCTGTTGAATCTGACGTTGCAATTTCTCTATGGTGACATCTTGAATAGGCCTTTGTCGGTTGCGTCGAGGTGGCATTTTTTAACAATTCTTGTAGAGAAAACACTCTTTTTTTTTTAAATATATTTTTTTTTCTTTTTTTTAATTTATTTTTTTAATCTCACTTTTAGATTTTTTTTACCTCTTTTTTTTTTTTTTTTACTTTTTTTAATTTTTTTAAAAAAATAAAATCTAAGTATCTTACAAACAAAGAGATAATCAAATAAAAAAAAAATTAGAAAGAGAATACGACAAAAAAATTAATTTAAATTAAATAAATTATCCCATAGTCAAAGTATATATATATATATATATATATATATATATATATATATATGTTTAATTTGTCAGCTCCTTTTTATTGGATATTGAAGATGCTTCACGTGAGTGATTCCTTCTTTAGCCAAAACTTTGACTTTTTCTTTTTAACTTCCACTTTTATTAATTTATTTGCAGTTCTTCATGTTCCTTGTTCCTTTATATTCCTGCTTTCCTTTGATAAACTTTCTTACTCTTAAATAAATTCTTTCCTTGTACTGTTACTTCATCAAGCTGCAGACCCGTATATATATATATATATATATTCTCTTTCTCTTTCTCTCTCTCTTTTTTTTTTTTTTTGTAAATCCTTGAATAAAATTTAGATGAATTGGTGAGCAAGAATGTTATTGGTTGATTGACACGGCTGAAAATTTGGATTTGGAGAGTCTTAGTTCGGTTCGTGGTGGTTTAAAAATCAAGGTTTGTATTTTTTTTTTTTTTAAATGGTGGAAAGAATTTTTTTTTTTTTTTTTTGTTGATTTGTGGTGTTTCAATGGTTGGATATGTTCACTGGTGAATGAGAAAGTGTTTTGCAGGAGGTTTAAAACTTTAGGTATGAAATTTTTTTGTCAAGTAATAAAAATGACAGGAAATGAATTTTTTTTTGGTATAATAAAGAAAATATTGATAGATTGATACCTCACAACTCCAATCCACAGGTAGATCGAGGTTACTCTGATACCAAGTTGACACCGTTGTAGTATTGATTATGTATTATATCAATCGTGGTGGAATTTACAACTCCGCCACGATAAATATTTGGCCCAATTCACCACCTTAGAAGAGCTAGTCCAAGGATACAGTTACCCTTATAATTCAACAATGAATTCTTAACAAAGAGTATAGAAAAAAAAATCTTTTGAAAAAAGAAGAAATGTTGAATATATTGATCAAATTCAGTTGTTTTCAAATGAAGAATTACAAGCCTATTTATAGGCATTATTACAACTAAATTATATAACTTTTAAGCTAGAAAATGAACAATTAAGTTGGCAAACATACAACTTTGAGTTGGAAAAATAACAAACCAGGTTAGCACATATTGTGTCCATGTGAACACATTATTTGGAAGACAAATATTGATGATGATAGGTTGGAAAAGAAAAGAACTTGGCTGGAAAAACTTGGATTATTTAGACATGACAAATGTTTAATGGAGATGGGCTATAAAGGAATAACAAGCTGGAAAAAAAGTTGGATGAGTTGGCATGTATGCAACTTAATTAGACACTCTTGTGTCACGGAGAATCGGTCTCCAACAACTCAACGTCTGGAAGAGGCTTGAAAGAGTGAGAAAAGGAAGAAGAAGAAAGGGACCTAAAGCTCTAAGGATCTGAAGAAAGATCTGGTAAAAGAAAGTGAGCTAGTTCTAGAGCATCCTCAAAAAGAGCGTATTGTTGTTAACAGAAAGGAAAGAGAGCATACAAAAATAAATAAGTGAGCATAAAAATGTTAAAAAAATAAAAGACATGGTTTAATTGTAAATAAATATACTCATTTGGAAAAAAAAATTGTAAATAAATATAAAATATGGTGCTATAAAAACTAAAAGAGAGAATTATAGAGAGAATAAAAAGAGTAAAGAAAAAATAAAAGAGAATAATTTGTGTATTACTTTATTAAAAGTAACACCTATTTATAGGTGTCAATGCTTATAGAGATAAGGATAGATATAAAGTACTATTTTTGTAAGGATTTCTATCTATAGAGATAAGGATAAATATAACTTATATTCTTATCATGACATTTATTAATATATTTCATAACACTCCCCCTTAGATGTCTATTTTACAATAAAACCTACCTCGTTAAAAACCTTGCCAAGAAAAACCCAGTGGGAAAAAAATATTGGTTAAGAAAAATAGTACAGTGATATTTCTCCCCCTCAGATTAATGTCACTTGAGATCTCTATGTTGCCATCGTGCACTAACTTCTCAAATGTTGCAGTTGGTAATGCCTTTGTGAATAAATTTTGTTTAAGTAACATTCACATATAATAATTTATAGCACTCCCCTTGGATATTACTTTCGCCATGAATATACCTCGTTAAAAACCTTACTAGAGAAATCCAGTGGAAAAAAAAACATAGTTAAGGAAAATAGTACAATTAATGCGCTATTCTATTATTGCACAAATTGCCTCATTAAAACCTTTGGCCAAGAAAATCATGTGGGACAAAAAAACTTGACTAAGATAAAAGAGTACAATTTTATACTAATTTTCTCCCATTGATGAGGACAATATTTTAATACGACACATCAATGCCGTTCAAATATCACATTAGTTAATGACTTAATAAATAAGTCTACTAGGTTGTTATTCAGCGAATTTGGTAGATATATATTTTACCGCTCTTCTAAAGCTCATGCATGAAAAAGAATTTGGGTGAAATATGTTTAGTTCGATCACCCTTGATATATCCAACTTTAATTTATGCAATGTATGTTGCATTATTCTCAAACAACATAATGAGAGCATCTTTTATTGAGGTACTTCAGAATCATAGTTTGCTTTACAAACCTTTATAAAATTGCAGTACTACCATAAGTAAATACACAACTACTCTGAGATCTACTATTATAGGGATCAAACAAATAACCAACATCCGCATATAGACCAATGTCAAATCTGAATTATTTGAAAATATAACCTTAAATCAATAGTGCCTCGAAAATAACACAATATGTCTTTTACATCACTTCCCATGTCTTTTGGTAAGTGTGGAATTATACCTGGTTAGAAATTTTTTTTGCAAATGTAATATCAGGCCTGATGCAATTTGTAAGATACATGAGTACAACTATAGCACCTAAATATGGTACTTCAAGACCAATTAATAGCTCTTTATTATCTTCTTTAGGTCTAAAAGGGTCTCTCTTCATTTCTAGTGAGCGGACCACCTTTGGTGAGCTTAAGATAAAGGATTTATCTACACAAAATTGCTTAAGTATCTTTTCTACATAAATAGACTGGTGTATTATGATTCATTGATGATCAATCTGCAGGCCGATACAAAATTTTATTTCGCCTAAATTCATATTGAACTCACTTTTTAAATAAGTATTTGTTTCTTTGAGTTTTTTAGGAGTCCCATTTAAATCATCAACATATACTGCAAATAACATAACCATTATGTGGTCTTTTATGACTACATATGGACATAGTGTATTATTTATATATCATTCTTTCAATAAGGATTTAATCAAACTATTATACCACATACGTCCATATTGTTTTAATCCATACAGAGATTTATGGAATTTAATAGAATACATGTTACTTATTTGATGTGCATTCCTTTCTAGTACCTTTAGTCATTCTGGAACTTTTATATAAATATTATTTTCACAAGGCGCATATATTTCTTTAAATGCCATATTAATCAAGTAACAGAACGTAATCATTAGGGCTGCACAAAAATTAACCAAACTAACCAAACCGAATTGATCTAATTCGATCTAAACAAAAAATCATGGTTTAAGTTGTTTCATGGTTGTTACGGTTTTAAAATTTTTATAAACTGAATTTTTTGTTTGGTTTTGGTTTAAGAAAATGAAAATTCAGTTAAATCAAAGCGAACCAATAATATAATAAAACTATATATTTTTTAGATATGTGCTTTACTAATATGCAAATTATTCTTTAAATTTTTTAGAAGTTAAAGATATTTACTGAATTTCTATATTTTAGAGGATTTTTATGTTATTATTTTTATCCCTACTAACTTCTTGAGAAATATTTCATTCTAATTTATTATTATTATGCTATAGAATTTTAAGTACACAACCTGAAATTCATTTTGTTTGTTTGTTTGTTTGTTTTTATTTATTTATAGTATTTATAATGTTGATTGTTATCTAATAATATGATTTTATTTTAATGTTTATTAAATTTCTATGATCTTTTCAATTTTTTATTTTATTTATTTTTTACTTTTGTCAAACCGACCAAACCGACTATCCAAATCGAATCCAAATAGTTTTGGTTTGGATATATTTTAGTATTACTTGGTTTGATTAAGAGTTGAAGTATCTAAATATTGACTTTATTAGTTTAGTTAGAAACATTTACTCTAAACTGACCAAACCGAACCATAAACACCCCTAGTGATCATATTCATAACAAGATAATAAGTTTTCTCATAGTCAATACTAGGTCTATGAAAAAAAAATCCTGGCAACTAGTCTCACTTTATATCTTACCACTTCATTATTCTCATTATACTTTCAGAAAAACATCCATTTATACCCAATTGGTTTCATATTTTGGGGAGTCAGCATAACAAGTCCGAATAACATACGTTTAAATATCGAGTCTAGCTCAGCCTGAATTGTCTCTTTCCATGATGGCCAGTCATATCTATGTTAAAATTCATTTATATTCATAAGTTCTAAATTCATATTGTCTCTTGAGACAGCAAGAGCTACTGTTGAGTTATATTCATCGTCGATGATAAATGAATTTTTATCAAATTTTTTTCCTGTCTCACAAAATTAATCGAGATCTCATAATTTTCATTCATCTAATCATCAACTCCAAGAGCCATATCTAGAGGATACAATTATTCCGTTGTCTCATTCTGTGTCTCATCATTGGCTATAACTCTTTGACTGAAATCTTTCTCTTCAAAAGGCTTCTCTTCAGAAGATTTTCTTAGTAACGCTACTTTTCCTTTTTTCCGTGGATTTTTATCTTTAGTTCCAATTTACTGTACACACTTCTGGCGTGTGTTGAGCTCGATTGATTTTCTATTTTCAATAGGAACCACAACCCTTACTGAGGTATTAGCAACTGAAATTTGAGACTTTGTAACTCTTTTAGCATCTGTAAAATGCATATGACAGTTGAGTTACAATTTTTACAATTGTATTATTTTCTGAACTTCTAGTTCACTCTGACTTGTACGTGAATCAAAATTGTTTAAATGGTCTTGCTTCCAGAAAATTTCTCGACATTCTTTAGCACTTAACATGTGTTTTTCCTCCCTTTAATGTTAAGAAATGTGCCTCATCAAAATAAATTCTGAGTCTCCTATGTGGACCCATTTTGAGGTGGTGTTATTGGTACATACATGGTACAACCGAAAAATCGCAGATGAGAAATATTAGGCTTACGTCAATGTACAAGTTGTAAGGGAAAGTATGTACAAGTCATACCAAACCTTCAAGTTTTAATTATTGAACTACAAGTTCAATACTTGAACTGCAGGTTCAACGCAATATGTTTTTCATGTATTGAGGATAAAACAATAATGAAATTAGTCATAGATTATAATACAAAATAATATGGATAAACAACTTATCAATATAATCCAACAAAATAATAATAATAATAATAATAATAATAATGCAAAATCTTAGCAAATTACTCCTTCAGGGAGTTTACATATTGAGTTGAGTTGTGTCCTCTATGTGATTTGTTTCTTTTTCAGAGTTCTTATGGTCTACCAAATGCACCTCACTCTTGAGTTTTGACTTTTGGTTATCTACAACATTCACTTGGACTGTTGTTGTACCAGTGAGCCTAGTTTGATAATTTTTCATTAGCAATTAATTGTTCTTTTTAGCCACTAGAAGGCAAGCAATAAGTTCAAAATATTTTATAAATTTTTACTTTCTATAATGCTGCTGCATGAGCATATTAGAGACATAAAAAAAAAAAAAGTGTATGTCTTGTAGGCGCATATTTAGCCAGTCATATTAAGCTTGTGGTAGGACCACAATTTTCAAGTGATCGTATCGATCTTTAAGACTCTTTCAGAAAACACAAGTTGTAAGGAATTGCATTTACTGTGCATTTTAATTACATTGGCCTGTTATAGGTACAGATTTCCAAGGACCACTGAGGTTATTTATTTTTCAGAATTCCCACAACCAAGTTCATCAAAGATGTGTTGAATAAAATGTTAAAAAAAAAGGTCAAACATGGTTGGCACATGCTAATTTGAAAGGTTACAGTTTGCATTTATCCAAGTTGTAACTTGGTTGGAAGGGTTTGGGAGCCTATATATAAAGGCTCCCAAACTGTAATCCAACAAAGCAATAATAATAATAATAATGCAAAATCTTAGCCAATTACTCATTCAGAGAGTCTATATATTGAGTTGAGTTGTATTCTCTATGTGGGTTATTTCTCTTCTAGAATTCTCATGGTCTACCAAATGCACATCACTCTTGAGTTTTGACTTTTAGTTATCTACAACATTCATTTCAGGGACTGTTGCTGTACCAGTGGGCCTAACTTGATGATTTCTCATTAGTAATTAATTGTTCTTTTCAGCCACAAAAAAGCAAGCAATAAGTTCAAAATATTTTGTAAATTTTTTCTTTCTATACTGCTGTGAACCCTCAATTTTGTACCCTTAAGATACTGCCGCAGCTTGACACCTGCTAAATTTCGTGCGCTATGCAGAGCTGGTACGACAGTCCCGCTAGCCGGTTAGCGGGCAGGGGTCAAGGGGGCAGCGCCCATTGAAAAAATGGATTTTCATGCATAATATTATAAGGAGACTGACAATTTTCTGATCCCGACCGAACTTTCTGTACCAGACAGCACCTTTCCAAAAACGACCAAATTTTCTCCTAAATTGATTGCCAAAATGTCCGATAATTAATTTCGGACCCAACGACACTGACCGATAATTTTTCAGACCTCAGAATAACTCGAAAACTGATCCGAAAATCCCGAAAAAACCAAACTGGACCCGTACCTCGAGGACCGTGCGGACGTCTGCGTGGCCCTGACGCGCGTCCGCACGCGGCCTGCGCGGAGCCGCACGACGAACTTGCGGACGTCCGCAAGGCCAAGCTGGGGAGCCGCATAGGGGCACGCGGCCCGCACTGCAGCCTGACGTGTGTGTCAGTCTGCCGTGCGGTACGGTCCGCAGATCTAACCTACGGATCAACACGAGCACTGCGCGCGTCCGCTTGGGGCGCCGGCAGACGCCGCACGCGCTGCCTGCGGACGCGCGTGTCCCTGACGCGCATCCGCACGGGTGTCCTGCGGCTCGGTCATTTTTTCCGAAATTTCAAAAATACCCTCCATTTTTCTGATTTTTTGTACCCTTTTTGGTCTTTTTCCACCCCCCACTTTCCCTATAAATACCCTACCCCTCTTCACCTCAAAACACACTAAAAACAATTTGTGAATTT
Organism: Vernicia montana; assembly: GCA_949750685.1. Lineage (NCBI taxonomy): Eukaryota > Viridiplantae > Streptophyta > Magnoliopsida > Malpighiales > Euphorbiaceae > Vernicia > Vernicia montana. The sequence continues at coordinate 561 of CATKHJ010152227.1, read as the reverse complement.
TTCAAATTGTTTCCTCTCTCTCTCTCTATAATTAGTTTTTTTCTCTAATTAATTAGTTAATTAAAAATTAATTTTAATTAACTAATTAATCATTTTTTAAATTCCCACCAACTCATAATTAATTAATTAATTAAAAATTAATTTTAACTAATTAATTAATTAATTTTTATTTTCACCCACTCATAATTAATTAATTAATTAAAAATTTAATTTTAATTAATTAATTAATCCCCTATTTTTATCCTTCACTCAAGTGGTTAATTAATCTTTTTAATTAATTATTTTAATTAATTAATCATTTTAATTAATTAAAGTTTGAGTCATCAAATCTCTTGTTCCTTTTTCAAAATCAAAACCGATAAAACAGTATTTCGGTCCTGAAAATCACTCTGCCCACTCAAAATCCCCCCAAAAAGAAGGTATAATCTCTCACCCTCTTACTAATTCCAAAGTCACCCCAAATCAAATCAAATCAATCTGACCAATCCCTAAACCCCTCCACCTCATAGTGGAATGAACTACGTGGGTTTTGATTCCTATCCAATGGGGTACGTAGGCACG
>CATKHJ010152158.1:0-13268 GCA_949750685.1 Vernicia montana | reverse complement strand
ATAACTAGTTAGAACCATCACATGCCATATACCCATACATGAATAGCACAAGTATGTAAGCAGTAACAAATCCCAACTACCAATGGATGAGATACAGCATCCCTCAAGTCAAATGACTATATGTACAATTATGACCTAGACGATGATTTATTGACTAGCAATAAAACTCCATGCTATCATCATCTAACATCACAGTTCAATCATTCATCACATGAATATCCACATATTTATATCGACAACTTTTGTCAAGTAGCATGATGCTCATTGCCTCTATAATCATAAGTATCACATACTGATTATAGAATATAAATAGAGGTGACGGTCTCTCCGAAGTTAATGATGCCCAGTCATTATTCCTATGACCATGAATATTTATTGTATTTGTTTAAGAGTGATTTGTCGTCCATATTCTTAACACTTGAGAATAGATCCTCTCACAAAATACTAATGGACTACAAATATACATTTAATATAATGGAACAATTGATTTATAGAAACATATATTTATTGCCATTAATTATAATGTTGTTTTACATTTATATAATTATATACACTGCTCTAGGGCATATACTCTAACATATATTACAAGTGAATACTATTTCATTGGCTGGCCAATAATGAAATTCCTATCTTGGAGTTACAGTGATAACTTCCCTTTGCTAATTAGTTTAGTTCAAAGTTGTTATGTGTATTTTATATCTTATTATGACTACTATGTCACAAAGCCAAGAACAATGCACTATAACATATTACAAAGCAAAGGACAATCTGGAAAAAAGAATAATGTTAAAGGAATTTCAAAACTTATGAAAATATTTGGCCGAGAATGAGCCATAGACATATCATAAATATGATGATTCTATTATGCTACTGATAGATGATACACCATATAAGGCCTTGCACAATCCTGTATGTTATGACTCCTCTTTTCTTGAATATATAGTGTTTCCTCATATGACTATTATTTCTATCTCCCCTTTTGGTCTTCCAATCGGTCGATTTTTTTTTAGGCTTACACTACAATATTTCTCGAGTCATTCAAATACATGAATAGTGATGATACATTCTTAGGTGAGATACTTAAAATTTCTTCATGTATCTAATGTTTCAAGAATTACTTTTTCTCTAAAGGTATTTTTACACATTGTTCAAACAGCACCAGGCAATGAACTTTGCAAATATCTAGAACAATTAGCTGAGGCTGAAAATGTTCAACAATTTGTTGCAGAAAACCCAATTGGTCAACCAATCATTACAAGCTCAAGTGATGATTAGGATTTCTATAAACCAATTATAGATGTCACATACATATTAGAGATGCCTTAGGAGTTAACATGTAGGCTTTTAAATTTATCAATAGGTGAAGATTTAATGTACAGACCAAATTTTATGTACTAAATTTGGAAAGACCATAACTTGTTCCTTTAAATTACAACACTCTTTTTATATACAATACTTTTGTATAAAATACTTTCTTTAACCTCTATAACCTCATCCTTAATATTATAATACCCAAACCGAAATAAAATAAAAGTTTGTTAATTTATTAAAAAAAATAAGCAACATAAGTCAAACAGATGACTTTTATATACCTGTCGAGCGCCTTTTACATAAAATAGACATCCATTGCATTTGTTTTAGACTTTCATTGCATTTGTAACAGACGTTATCCATTATTGTAGAACCACACTAAGTCGTCTGTTGTGTTGCAATTATAAGACTGTTAAATCAACATGCGTCCTTTACTATTTTTTCAGGTGTTTAATGAGCCTGGTGTCATTATTAAACATAAGCTTCCTTTTATTGTTTAGGCGTTTGTTCTGCCTATTGTCAACAAGAAAACAAAATCATCCCATCATTTTTGCAAGAACAACAAGTCGTCTATTTTACTTTCATCAGCCGATTGTTACACCAAACAAGCGTCCGTTATAATTTTTCAATCATCTTTTTACATCAAGTAGAAGTCTTTTATCTTTTTTTCAGGCATCTATGTGCCTACTGTCAATTATAAATTTGGAAAGACCATTATTTTTCCTTAATATCACAAACACTATATGGAAAGAACATAAAAAACATGTGTTGTTTCTGCAAATGTATTATTTTGCTTGTTAAGGTCCACGACAACTTCAATTATCATGTCTTATAAATTACTTGTCTGTATTGGAATTAGATAAAGCACATAGAAGAAATAGAGAATACTTCATAGGGTATCGTAATATTAATCATAACAAAATAACTACATAAATCATTGAACTATTTAGTACTCTAACTAAGAAATATTTGAATGCACCTAACTATGAATAGACAGACCAATCAATAATCCCACAAGCAAGGCAACCTTTAAATGTGACAGAGAATCATCGGGTGCATTTTCTTCAAGTGTCAACGATTCTAGGCCAGTTGCATATCATGTGAAACCAGTATCCATTGTAAGCTTCAATAGCATCGTCCTCTGAATCAAATGACTCAAACAAGCTCTTCCTTACACCAATGACATTAGGTGCATATTCGTGCCAATAACCATAAATACTGAGATATGTTCCTTCAAAAACAACAAAAGCCTTCCTGCATTTTTTTTCTTCTCACATCTTCCCATTGCAATGTTCAAAGAAATCTGTAAAGAAGAAGATAGTATCGCGAATAATCTGCAGTAGATGAAAAAAAAAATAGAATCATGAGGAAAAAGATTAAGCTTGCATTCAGAAGAAGAAATGAAAGAGGTGAAAGACATTAAGAACAAGAAGAAGAAGCAGACAATTGACTTTTCTTCTTGCCTTTATAGATTGAATAAAAAAATTATATTGGAACTTTTTTTTAAGGCTAGTTGTATTGGAACTTGAAATATAATAAATACAGAATTCAAAATTTGAATTTCAAATTTTAGTTTAGGGTTTCTGATGTTGAAAAATGCTTAAGGGTATTATTGTACTTTTACATCAAATTTAGTGGTAAAATTATAAAATTAACCCTTTTGATCTGGATCAATTAGATTCACCAAGCACTACCCATTTGTAATACTCTTATCTTTTACTCCTACTTTAATAGATGATATTATTCCTGATTTCTCTACTTTTATCCCTATTTTAGCTCTTAAATCCGCCATTCTCAATTGGTGTAATACCCACTTGATAAACCCACCAAAACTCCTTGATTTCTTCTATGTAGAGAAGCTTGTCTGTAAAAAAAAATGGAGGATAAAGATTTGATTTGTAGAGCTAATGAGATCCCTTCAATGAATTTCAATCATGTAGAGACTGAACTGTCACATTGCCAGAAACCTAGTTAAGACAGATGGGTACTGAAATTACTAGCCTGACTGCCATTCCTAATTGTGCATGCAATGAAATATAAATCGGATTGTGCAATTCTTAAATTATATTGCAGTTGATTATAAGAAAATTATATCACATTTAAAATAACACTAATTATTTTGAAATGAACTAAAATTCTTAAATTGTATAAATTGAAGGGAGTAATGGTTAATTTTTTTTTTAAGTCTAAGGGGTAAATGTTAATTCTTAACAAACTCAGAGGGTAATTATTATTATTTTTTTTTAAATCAAAGGCTAATTTTAAATTTTTAACAAAATTATTAGGCCAATTTTAAATTTAATGAAAAAATTAAGGGGATATTTTTTAATTGTAATCAAAACTTAAGGAGTTACTAAATTCTTTTGCCAAAAATAATAGAATATTTTAAAATTTTTAAACAATAATGAGGCATAATTTTAATTTCCAACAAAATATAAGGGTGCCCTCTCATCCTATATGTTATAAAATATGAAAAGATTAAAATCCAATAAAGATCATTCACATTAACTATTCTACATAGAAGATGTTAACAGCATCACCCATTCCAATGTTTTATTCATTACTAGCCTATGCATGCATTTAATATATGATTGCATGAGATTAAGCCCACCTTTATATAAATTGTTGTTCACATTCACTAATTAACTACAACAGAGAATAAAGATGGAAAGTTCTAATAGAAACTCGTGAAAAACTCCAGGTAATAGTTTGTTTGATTGTTGCTAACAAAGATTTTAATTTTCTTCCTTTTCTTTGCCTTGTACACATCTACAATTTCATTAGTTTTCGCTTGTGACTTCCTTTTACTGTTGTGGAAAAAAAAATACAAAGAACCCACAAAAGATGAATGTGGCCACCGACACATCATTACCCATTGCCTAGAATGCGATGTACTTGGATTCAAGAGCAAGACACCTTAATTGCAAAAGTGAAATGAAAGAATTTCTGAGGTGTCTATCAAACTATATTGCTAAAGAAGCAATGGTTGCTGGAATGCTGGAGCTACCTCCACTGATGGATGTCTATAATATGTGGGTAGATGAAGAAGAAAAAGTGGAAAGTGCTAATGTTAATCTCACTCATAATGTTGCAAAAGGGAAAGAAATTATTGTTGTCTCTGATGAATATGAGTCTATTTGACATTTTTCGTTTCATCTTTATTATTTATGTTTTCTAGTCTTTGGTTATCTTCTATCATAGTATGTTTTTAAAACATCTAAATATTATCATCCTTCTTTATCAAGGTATTATTGGATCAATGATATTGCTATCTTTATAATTTTATTATCCAAGTCATATAATTTGTCTTTTTTTTTTAAACATACTTTGTTTGCTATATATTAACCTTTCTTAATAAATTAAGTATATATGGCATATATATCTGTTAATAGTAACAAGAAATTATCAATGACATTGACATGCAAACAATCAACAAATAAGTGCATGATATCAACCCAATATTAGATGAACAAAATTGATATTTTTTTATTCACCTATTAAAATCTAAATTCCTGAAAATTATATATATATATATTTTTATCTAATTGCATTGCTACATTAAAAGGAATATCAAATTTTATATAACCACACATCATCTATCCATTTGAACAAATTATCTCATTAATCCATCCTTATTTCATATGAATAAATTTACCCATACTTAGTGTATCAAAAATTAGGTAGAACATTATTAAATGAGAAGTGGGAATTTGTTAGAAGGAACGATAATAGATTAACAAATGCATTATAATAACAGCTTTAGCTACTAGTGAAATACCACATGCATGGTTGCATGATGTCCCTTTTACTTATTCTGAACTGGCCCATTTGGATTCTATTCCTTGATGAATGAAATACTCTTTCACCAAAATAAAAAATATGAAAACAACAGAATATGGAAAACTCTGAAAACAAATCAAAAGGATTTATCCATTTCATAATAAATCTGAAAACATATTAGAGGAACTACAACCTATTCCTTTTTAGATAATTGAATGCCATGTATAATCCTAAGAAGAAACACAGAAAACAAACTATTATCACTATTAAGATTTCCAAAACTCGATTCAACATTGGAAGGGTCATTTTCATAGTGTTGTGATCAAAAGTATGAATTATAGGCTGACACAACCTCTTCCATGGTATCAAAAGACTTGTGTAGGTTGTTGCTAACTCCAACTACATTAGGTGCACATTCTTCCCAAGAACTATATATTCCAAGTTAAATGCCTTGAAAGATAACATAAACTTGCCCTTCTATTCTTAGTTTTCATTTTGGTGAAGCAGTACTAGAATGCAGAAAGGGAGTAATTGTAAATGTAAAGGCAGGAATATATGAAGAAGGAATTCCAAAAAAGAAAAGAAAGAAAATGAACAGACTGGAAAACATTATGGTAGATGATGAAGAAGTAAAATTATGAAGATGAAGATTGAACACCAAGAAAGGTTATATAGGCGTATTGTGAAGAAAGAGAATTTTCAATATAGAAAAGATGAAGAGAAAATTTTGAACATAGAATTCTAACAGAAAAAACTAATTTCTTTGAAAGATTGTTTGTTACCAATGCATTGGAATTCATAAAAATAATTAATAAACATGTTATTAAATGAGAAAGATAATAAATTCAAAATTCAAATTTTGAAATGCTGCATCTTTAATTGAAAAAATAGACATGTCTATTCTTGTACTTTTACATTGCATTAAAGAAGGAAATTACCTGTATAACCCTTTTGATCTGGATCAATTTGATCCAAGAAGATTTTTTGTATCAAAAATAACATGTCAATTAAATTGTGCAGAAAACCAAGAAACTGTGGCTTTCATTTATCTAAAGAATGCTGCATATACATATATGTTGAATCACACGGGTAATACATATAAGATGAAAGAAAAGGTTGCTCAAGAACATCAAGGTCAAATATTTGTGCTCATGTAATTAATTTCATACCTTTGATTGAGGCATCCTTTGATGCTTTTGCCTCTTTTACCAGCAAAGGAAGAACAAGAGAAAGTCAAGCTGAGAAAATAAAAAAGATGAGATTGTATGGTTAGGATTGTTCCTTTGTTAATTGTTTTGGTTTTGTTTTTTAATTTTTTAATTTATTAATATTGCTTATCCTAGTAGGATTCCACGTTAATTAAAATTTTTTTTTTTAATCCGACAAGGATGCCATGTCAATGAAGATTAATGGTGTTATGAAATTTACCCTAAAAGTGTTAACAGTAAAAATTATAGGGTAACAAACTGTCATAAAACAAACCACAACACTTTAAGTACAAAAGGATAAACTCTCAATTTTCCTCATGAATTTTAACTCCATATTCAATCAGGTCCAAAATGACATTTTAGATATGGTTAGGATTGTTCCTTTGTTAATTGTTTTGGTTTTGTTTTTTAATTTTTTAATATTGCTTATCCCAGTAGGATTCCACGTCAATTAAAAAAAAGTTTTTAATCCGACAAGCATGCCATGTCAATGAAGATTAATGGTGTTATGAATTTTGGCCTGAAATTGTTAACAGTAAAAATTATAGGGTATCAAACTGTCACAAAACAAACCACAACACTTTAAGTGCAAAACAATAAACTCTTAATTTTCCTCTTGAATTTTAACTCCATATCCAATCAAGTCCAAAATGACATTTTAGATTAATTTAAACCAAAAATTTAATTTTAAGATCAAGTGTCCCAATTTTGACCAAGTCATAGAGTGTATTACACGGATGAGGCCAAGCAAGTGAGAAGTAAATAATTAATTAAAAAAAATCACAAAAACCTAATTTATCTTTCTTTCAGCTAATGACGCTCCTATGGTAACCGCTTATCCAATTTCTTCTATTCCTTCAGTCCTAACCATTTTTGTTTTCAATTTGAGATTGCATCAATAATTGATGAAATTATAGAGAGAACAGAGACACAGAGGAAAAATGGAAAAAATCTTCGTCGCCACAACCACTGATCCACCACCATAAACTTAGCTCCACCGATCTTCACCATCAAAGCTCCCTTCAATCCGAACACTTTCTCCTCTCTTCTTCTTCTTCTTTTTCTCTATACAAAAGACCCTAACACCATAAACCCATGCCTCCTCACTACTCCATGCATAAGCTCTAAAATTGTCAAAATCTAATTAGCTCTGTTTTGTGGATTGAGGGAAAGCTTCAATGAGCATGACATTAAACCATAAGTAAATGATGAAAGGAGCATTGTACCCAGGTTAAAGCGTCTACAAAATGTAGGAGCTTATATAGTCTTGGGAGTGCCAACCTCAAAAGCTAGCTATTGAGGTTAGAGAACCCAATTATAAATAAGCCAATTCAACATCTTATATTTAATCCATGTGGGATTTAAATCTTAACACTCCCTTCAAGTAACAACTAGGTCAAGATAATTTTTTATTAAGCTCAATTAACACTTGCAAATTTATGATGAAAACTGGGTTGATGCAATTAAAAGCCCAACACTGGCGAAGAAAGAAATTTTTGAAAGCCTATCACCAGGCAAAAGATAATTGAAAGAAACCCACCACGGGGCAATAATTGAAATCAAACTAAACCCAAAATATATAAAAAATGGAAAGAGAAATTGAAATCCCAGTTTGAATTATGATAGAACAGAGGTAGGTGCATGGATCATTTTCTTGCTTTGAAACCATCTTACAAATGTTGGAGCTTATTGTCACAACCCCACTCCAAAAGCCGCAACGGTCCTAGGGTATAGGTAAGCTTAAGGCTACCAATCACCTCGTAGAATCCTTACTATCCTCAAATACAGTTATCAATAATATCACATACAATGCCATTCCAAAGATCAGAACCTGAATCACGTACACATATTATACATCATACTATCATTTCCAGATACAAGGGAAAGTCCAATCATGCCTTAACATTACATAAACATATAATATATATAACATATACAACATATGACTTTCAATGACTATGGAGCAACTAAAAATATAAACATTCAACTTTAACATTTACATGAATAATTGATAAGCATATACATATACATTGTACTTTTTGATGGGAAAGGGAATATCAAGAAGTCCTGCTATACACCTCAGCTTCTATCTGCTATACTCTTTGATCTATAACCTGAATCTACGGACGATGTCATGAGCCGTCAACTCAATAAGTTTATAAAATGCACATGAATGAGGTGGTTGAAATGAATTAATGGGTTGATGAATGGTTCTTATATATATATATATATATATATATATATAACAACAGTTCATAGGTACTTATACATATCAAATATATCATTGGTTTATATAGACATTATACATATGTGCCATGAACGAAGGTACAAAACATAGGAAATCGTAACATAACATAACATCATATATGGCAATTACTCTTTCATCAATCATCTCATGGGCGGGACTAAATCATAGTCCCCACGGTAGTAACATATCATATTTTACGTACATTCCATAAATACACGCTTAGAATATTGTCCTTTTTAGGTAAGGCTTTGTTTATCGTGCATTCTTTAAATACACGCCTAAAGTATTGCCCTCCTTAGGTAAGGCATCACCAAGTGCAAAAGATCTAATAGCTTTTCCCTCATTAGGTGGGAGTTCTGTTACTCATAATTTTAGACTTGGTCATGGTTCAATAAAATCATATAATAATTATCAATAGGTTAGCCCAAATGGCTTCAAGGAAAATCATAATTTCAGAAAATAGGTCTTTGGCCCAAGTGGTCTTGTTAATAACAAGAAATGCTCTTCGGCCCAAATGGCCTCAGTAGATAACAAACAATGGGGCCTCGATCCAATTGATATTGGCAATATCAGTGGTAAGTTTACAAATACAATTGGCTTTGGTTCAAAAGACCTTATGAACAATGCAATATACAAATAAATAATATAATAAAAAGAATACGAACATGCACTTCATAACTTGCCTCGAATGTTATGTCATTTCAATCAATCTCAATCACCTTAATAACATGGAGTTTGTCCAATCCTTAGCTCATCTAACCCTATATATAAAATCCCCAATTCAATTATCAACTGAAATTCTAGGTACTTTAATTATTTAATTAATTCCTAAATTAAATTCATAAATTCCTAGTCCTTAAGCATTACTAAAACTTATAACTTAATCATATAGAATAACTAAATTAAATGCCTAAAATAAATTCTAAATTGTCGAATGACACACACTGGAGGGTCGCCAGAAAATTACTGAAAAACTATCATTGGTTGCCGTTGGCAATGAAATAGGTATCCATGGATTCATCTCGAAACGAAAAATCCAAAAATACTTATATCTTTTGCTCACTCGCTAGGGATCGTCGGAAATCTACTCTGGCAGCCTCAATTTTTGCCGAATTTTGGTAAAAAATGAAACTCATCCATTTTAGACAAACTAGGTACCAAATGAAAGCTTGAAGGATGAGGAGTCCAATGGTACCAATCTCGTTGGAAACTGTGGCCGGAGCTGGTCGAAAACAACTTTAGAAAATGCTTTCTGGCTATGAACCCTCAATTTCATACCTCCAAAATTATTTATAAACTCACCAAAGCTGTCTGGAATATTTTTCTATCCAAACTGACACTTTTCGGATCCTGACCGGACTTTCTATACCAAACAGTATTTTCCCAAAACTGACTAAATTTTTCTCAAAACTGACTGTCAAACTGTCAGATAATTAATTTCGGATCTACTACCACCAATTGGCATTTTTTCAAAATCCTGGAGCCTCGAAAACTGAATCGGATGTCTCGAAAACTCAAAAACTCTTCTGCCATGTTAGCTGCCATCGGAGAGCAAAAAAAACTGCCAGAACCCCTGGCGGTGCCACCAACACCTCGATCTTCGAGAAGTCGTACTGTCCTTTTTTCGTCACGTCAGCAGCCGCCGGACCATCTGGCGAAGCCACCAAGCTATCCGGTGGCTGGTCCCCCCCTCCTGCCTTGGAAATTATGTTTTTGCCCCTTTTTTAGCCCATTTTTCAGCCCCTTTTTGGTCTTTTCATCTCACCTTCATTTCCTATAAATACCCCCCTCTATTCCTCATTTCAATTCACCCCTATAGCTAGTATTGATGGCTATCTACTATCTCTTTCTCTCTCTCTCTCTCATTAATCTCTATACTCATTTTGAGTAACCACATTAATTAATTAAAAATCCCTTTTGATTTTAATTAATTAATTTTAAATTAGTTTTCACTAAATTTGGTTAATTAATCCTTTTAATTAATCACTTTAACTAATTAATCTTTTTTAATTAATTAAAAATTGGGTAATTAAGCAATCAAATCATCAAATTAATTTCCTCCGAGATTAATTTAAATTCATCATCCAAAACCGATGAAACATAATTTCGGTCCAGAAAAACCACTTCATCCACTCAAAATTTCCTAAAGAGAAGGTACATCATCTTCTCTCACCAACTCCAAAATCACCCCAAATCAATCTAATCAAATCTGACTGATTTTTAAAGCCCTCCACCTTACCATGGAACGAACTACGTGGGTTTCGATCCCCATCCAATGGGGTACGTAGGCATGCTTGGAATTTAACTCCAAGCCTTAAATCCAAATCCCCAATTAATCCCCTTCCCCTTTTATTTTTCAATATCAATCCATTGTACATGTAAATGTTAATTAATGTTATTAGCTAATTTAATTATTTTGGAGTAAAGGAGTGATCTTTTGATTTCCCTAGTACCTATAAGAGTTAGAGGAAATATTCTTTTTTGCTTGTGGATGATTAAATAGTTGCTCTTTATTTTCGCACGCACTCATAATTATGTCATGATCATGCAATCGTCATTAATTATTGCCATCCATGAAATTAATTTTCAAGTCAAAATCAAACTTAAGAGCCAAATTGAGATTATTTTAAAATCAAAAACCTAGTCCCCAAGCTCAACTTGGTTCGAAGACTAATGACTTTATCCTTGGGCAAATTAATAAAGAATTAATAAATTGGAGTCAAATTTGGGGTTTTTCCTTAATTTTCCCATTAAAAATAAATTAGGGTGGCGACTCCCAAATCCTTTTCAAAAATCAAAAATCAATTTTCCGAGGCGATAGCTGCTTCCAATCGTGAGCACCAAAACTTGTACCTAAACCTCCCTTAAAAATCATTCGACTTTCCTTAAGGCAAGCATAATTTTCTTGAGTGAAGGGAGGGGCGTTCAGGCGAGGCCTCACAATTGATGACCTCGCTGGGGACTAGTTGCCACCCTTTCGAAATAAAAGGATAGAAAATAAGAGGATTACTATTTGGTTGGGATTTTCTCCAAAATAATCTCCTTTTGGCTCACTTAAGTTTAATTTGGCTTTCATGCATCACTTTGCATAATAAAGGCTCCTTGCCTAACCTTAGTCACTTAGGAAAACTTTTGGATGGCGAGTAGCATTGGCTCGACAACTCTTTTTAAGTATGTTGGGAGATAGCGAAAACATTCCACCCCGCGATGAATCCTCGATCAATTAGGTGGTGTAACGAGCAATTCATACTGTTGGACCCACGCGAGACTCTTTGACTCACATGTGGTTAGGTATATCGAGGCTCTAGTGGGATGGAGACCCTTAAACTAAGCCACCCTTCACCCTTGTGCATATAGTTTCATTAGCCTCGGACTTTAGGTTCCATGAACTGTAATAATCAAAGATCTTGTGCATAAACCCATGAAACCTTTTTGGCATGCATCACGACATAACCATGCATACAAACCTTGCATCTAGGTTATGCCTAGAACTAAGTCTTATCACCCTGTAAACCAAAATCGGTGGTCCGTCACCCAAAAAACACACTCGACTAATAAACCTAGTAAAGGGAATCATTTTCCTGATATACCATTGCATCCGTATATTCTTTTTCCAGTGTAAATTCTTACCCTTTTCTTTTTCCTTTTCTTTTGAAGGTACCAATGACCAATCCAATCAGCATGGATACTACGAACACCTTTCTCATCAACCTCCTCAAAAAGCAAGAGGAAAATTTTCAAGCCATTCTCAACTCTGCCCTCAATGATCAACAAGACAATTTTAGCAAAGCTTTAGTCGCCCAACAAACCAATTTCAACCGAGCTCTGACTGCTCAACAAGCCAATTTCAATAATGCATTGGCCCATCTCACTAAAGCCTTGAGCTCTTAAAAGCAGACTATGAACCAAATCAAGTCGAATCTAATGGTTTCAAGTCCTTTGACCACACCCCGTGTTAATCTGACCAACATCACATCCCCTCATTTTGCCAATCGAACCAAGTCAAAACCAATTAATTCAGGTTCCACTGCACTCCATCTTGATCAGACCAACACCATAGCTCCTCCCATGATCAATCGGCCCAACACCTCCCCTTTTTCGACCAACACCACATTTGGTCCCAATGCTGCAACCATATCAACTTCTATCATTGGCCTTACCCATGATAGAGAAGTGTCCGTAAATGCCACACAACTAATCCCAAACACTCACGCCAACCTAACCCTTATTATTGATCTGACCAATAATGGAAGAGCTCCCCAAAGTTTCATGCCGCTAAACACTAAAGTTGACCTTCCTCCTTCCTTGAATCCTTTTCAAGGAATAGGAATCTCTACCCAGCAAAACATCAAAAGGCCCATTGAACTACCCTTGAAGCGCAACACCACTATGCTCCAACAAGCTCATACAGTTGGGAAAAGATGCAAGAATATTAACACTTGTGCTTCCACTTATATTATCTCTACCAAACAGAAAGGTAGAGAGGTAGCTACCATCACCAACCAACAACCTTCTAAATCAGAGAGAAGGAAGTTCACTGATTTAGGTATTCCCTTGAGCGCAGTTTACAAGAAGGCCTTTGAAGCCAACATGGTTAGGCCTCTAGAGCCGAAAGCACCCCTAGTCATCCATCCAGAAACTGCAAGCCTAATGAGTACAACGAGTACCATTAAGGAGCTGGGCACGAAACTGACATGTGCAAGAGCTTAAAGCATCGAATC